>OW443333.2:13012400-13187400 GCA_937001555.2 Hypsopygia costalis
TATGGAACGAACCTTTGAATTACGAGCAAAATTCCATTAACGGACAATAAAATTTGTTTGAGCCTGGAATTCCTTCATCAGCAAGAGATAATCCTAGGCTGCGTCTACAGCCATTTGCCAACTCAGCTAACAATGAAGAAGAAGGTGATTTGAAAGCACTCTGCATGCAACACAGAGGTGTTGGCTTAAAAAACAAAAATTAAAAGCAGAATTGATCGAGCCATTCTAGATTTGCGTTTAGCGACATTCATCTTCATTTTATTTGTAAGATAGTATATAATATACTAAGATTAAAAGTTAAATAAATGTTACTAAAATATACTATTGCACCATAAACATTCCTTTAGACGTTGCGACGCCTGACGCCGAGACGGGCGTTGTTTGCGGAAAAGAAACGGCTTCATTCTATTATCCAGATTGTTCTCGCCTCGGATGCCAAAATACCACATTGTAAATGCCACTACTTTGCTCGCCAACTAACTTTATGAGTTATGTGGTTGGTACAGACAATGCTTTTATGCCACGATATCTGCTACAAGCTTGAGTTATTATTTTCATTCATCAAGTCTTATTTGTTGCTATTTACTTTGTTGATATTTTGTTTATTTATAGAGGGAAGTAATAAAATGCAACTTCCTCTCAATAAGTAGATAATGTATTTAAATTATTTTGTAACAGAGCAAACAAATAAACTTACAATGTAACTTGTGGTATTATCTGAATAAATAAAGTCAAAATATTTACATGCAATTTGATCCACACTACTTTGCGTGCTTCCGCCAACAGTACCACCACCCACCCTAGTGGGTCTGCATCTACTAACGGTAGTCCGTTATTAGATGCATGCAACTGCCGTGGCTGCTTTGGTCTCCTTTACTTCAGCTGCTGCGGTTGTCCCTGCAACTCTCCACCATCTTCCAAGTAACATACGGCTGCATGAATTAATTGGTGGCGGAAGCTCGCAAAGTAGTGTAGATGTGTAGAGACAAAAAGAAACTAATTTCACTATAGACTACAGATAATTGTACTGCATTTTAATTTATTATATACTAGCTGTTGCCCGCGACTTCGTCCGCGTGAATAACAGTTATCATTAGTTATCGTGGTAAGACCATATTAAATCAAGTACTTAACATAACCGTCTAATTAAGAAAATGGTGAATAATAGGTACCTGCTTTCAAATTTGTTTGCAAATAATGCATTAATTGCAAACACATTTGATTACCATATAAAAAGGTTATAGTGAGTCAATCTTAAAAGATAGACATACTCTACGCGGACTTTTAAAGAGGAACAATTCCATCATATATGATTTTTGCGTAACTTCAACTGTTTACGCAGCGCACGTAACGAAAGCCCTCAAATTGGTCGTAGCGTGATGTTATATAGCCTAAAGCCTTCCTTGAAATATGGGCTATCTAAGACTAAAATATTTTTTCAATTCGAGCCAGTAGTTCCTGAGATTAGCGCGTTCAAACAAACAAACAAACTCTGCAGCTTTATAATATTAGCATTAGTATAGATGTTTAAAAAAAGGAAAAATTACGTCACCCGCCCAGGTGGGATATGATGATGGATAGTTTAGGTCAGGTGAATTCTTTAATATTTTTAAATATTTATCATTATTCTGGTAAATTGTACAAAATCAATTATTTAAATAATAATTTTAGTTTATAGTTAAAACTTCTTTAAAGCTATCTCAATAAGATATTAATTTACGATCGCTGTTAAGGTTGTAACACACTAATTATTTCATTTAACCATAAGAGCACCGGTACCTTGTTAACAATTCTTGTCCCCACTGGGGGTCTATTAACGTTACAAATTACTCTATTTATGGTATATCCGTTGCACTAATAAGCTTTCTCTAGTTCATTTGTTACTCGATTACAATAACGTAAAATGACCGTGACAAATGAAGTGTGCCACTACTGTTAGGTATTGGTACAGTCGCTTAAGAAATTGGTTTCCCAAAATCTATGCTATTTTTAGGTAGACGTAGTTTTGGCTTTAACACTATGTATAATGGCTGTTATTCTTAATGCGTGAGACCCAGTCTCACGCATATGCGTAAGACCCAGATTAACGCGACACTGTTTTGCATTTTATAATGCCTTATACCAAACATCTAACCAGATTTCGCTGGAAACATCTATTTACATGAGCATGATCATGAGGAAATTCTCAGAGAGAGAGAGATGGTCTATTTTCGTCTATTTTTGCTCTACCAAAATAGCAAAAAATCATCCTTAGCAATATTGTTTGTTAGGAAGTTCTAGCAAACTGATAGACTATTTTCTTGAAAACCCTGCAGCCTTTCTTGGCCAACCATATTTATGTGTAGCCAAAAATTATAATATCTAAACTGTATATGCTAATATAAAAAAAATCTATTATTTCACTGATGTTAATAGTTTGTTTGACATTTGACATTTGTTTAATCTTATGACATTCATAAACATACAAAAATACAAATCTTCTCTCTCTTTATATAATAGCTGACTGTCGAATATCCGGTCACCTTGATCCTGATGCACTCTGTATACGTAGTTTTTGGTAAACCACTTGAGTGACCGACAGTACTAACGGTCACCAATCGAAGTTAATGACAAGAAACTTGCGGCTGTATTTGATTGACGTCTTTGAATATATCATTTATCATTAAATTTTAAGTGCATTTTTTGTGGTTTTGTTTACATAAGCCTTTTTGACTTTTAATAAAACTAAGACATAAATTAGTAGTTTTTTTTTTTATTTATACACACGAATAAGCAAGTAGACCTAGTCATCTGTTATTAATAAGTGACTACAGTCTACAGCGTAGAAAATAATTTAGTCATGTTTATCAATGTGTTTATCACAATAATTTAAAAAAAACGGCCAAGTGCGAATCGGACTCACTCACCAGAGCTTATGTAGAAGTTAAATTAAATATTCACATTACTTGATCCCTAACATCATACACTTGGTATTAAACAATGGGTCTAGAACTTTGGTCGTTTATAATTCTAATAGGAAATTTGAAATTGAAAATTTTCAGATATATTTGCAAAGTGAGATTTAATTCTTTAGTTAATTGATTCAGGTGTTATTTTGCGGAAGTCAAATTTACAGGCACACTAGTGTAGATCAAATTGCCATTTAATTCTTTATTTGCGTTGCTTCACAATGTTTTTGTATTAAATTTGTCACACAGTAAAAACATATTTTATACCTAACTGTAATCTTCCACTGACTAATCTATCAAACACAGCTCAAACTACTGAATGGATCCGGCACACAGGTAGCTATAATGACGTAGACATTGACTCAAAAAAGATTTTCGAAAATTCCTACAGGCGAAGTCGCGGGCGCAATCTTGTTTAAGATTTAGTTTTACAACATTCAGATGGCAAATAAATGCTCATAATTCTATGGAAAGTCTTAGAGTGGAGGCCGCCTGTAGGGCGACGAAGCGTGGAGTGGTCCCCCTCTAGATGGACCGACGACATCAGAAAAGTGGCTGGGCAGCGGTTGGATGCGAAAAGAGGATCACATATGGTGAAAAGCATTGGGAAATGCCTATATCCCGCAGTGGGTAGATACAGGTTGATAATTATGATGATTATGAATTCTATAAAAGCAAGAGTAAATGTATACCTACTAATGTACACATCAATACTACGCACCCTGTGATATTTAAATCGTAGCCCGCAGTATATTTTAATTATAGAACTCTTAATAAGGGAAGCTACACATGACACGGCATAGTTTCATCACTCCTGTGATGATGGCGAGTCTAATTGGAGCAGTAAATTTAAATAACACTGACACTTTACTGTCGGTGCTGGCCCTAATTGAGAGAGAGAATCGTAAAAATAATTTTACCGGCTCATTTGTAGCCGGCTTTTAATTTTATTTCTTTTACGGCCAGTAAGCTGATTGGACATATTGAAACGTCAATGTGCTTTAATTTATTGGCGTATCAATTTTAATTCTTTTTAAAGGTGCGAAGAAATGGTTTTTTTAAAAGTGTTATAAAATTAGTGTAGTAGCGTTAATTACGTAATTCGAGATGTAAGTGATTTGCTTGGTTGTCACGTGGGTGGGTACATCACATGCAGGTACTTAGTTGTCACCTACTATCAGCCTAACAATGATACGGGGCCATAAGGTGCTACACCCAGCATATACGGTTCGAGTAGTGTAGATAGATGGCCGTGTGGTTTCCGGCAGACTAGAATAGAATCATTCCGTCTCTTCCCGTGGATGTCGTACAAGGCGACTAAGGGAAATACATTATAAAACATCGATCAGGCCTCCCCAACCCGTCTGGCCAGCGTGGGGAGTGTAGGTCAAATCCTCTTTCTGTCTGGGACGGACGAGAGAGGTTCGTGCTCCTGTAGTGGAGACGAAAATGACCTGATGATGATGAGATAGAAGGAGCCCCCTCGGCCCTGAAGTGTTTGGGTAGAAAGGACCACCACCAAGTTTTGAAGCATAACGTACGCTACGCCATTGATTGGACCCTACTGTATACCTGCCTTATTTACTTATTATCTTATTACCACGCTGCTCAACTGCCGGTTGGCTGAATTTCAACCATCTATTCAGCTGTTTATGTGATAAAAATAAACATCCATTAAAAATCGACTATCGGAGCTCGTTGGCGTCGTTGCGCGTGTCAGTCTAATCGAACACGCAAGGTAAGCAACGTCGATCGTAGCCTGTCCATGAATGGGTTTACTTATTTCGAGCTCCTCCGTATTTCGGAGGGCACGTTAAGCCGTCGGTCCTGGCTGTTGTTATGAGATGACAGTCGTTCAGCCAAGTCAGTGGCCTATAGGCTGCTTGAAAACACTGTTCTCCGCCAACACGTAGTTGAGTAAGTCGATGTAAGAATTTACATCGAGTTCCTCCGTGTGTCGGAGGGCACGATAAGACCTCAGTTTTGGCTGTTATAATTCTATCGTTAAGCCAAATTAGTAGCCTTCGAGCGGATTGAAAAACTGGCCTCCGTCAACATGTAATTGAACAACGTGGGAGAGTATACACTTTTTTTTTATTGAGGGGTATCCGTATCCCAGCAGTGGGATGAACATACGTTGATGTTATGTTCTTATAGCTTAAAACTTTCGTAATTAAACATTGTTATTTCACTTATAATTTAAAATTATATGAAGTGAATAATTAACAAAAATTAATTTCAATATTAGATCGTCAAGCGTGTTCCAGAGAAGATAAAAGATGGTACAGAAATTTAATGTGACCGCTAATGTTTAATTTCCCTGGAGGGCGCGTCTTTTTCCGTGTTCGCAGAGTCGGTAGATTCGAAACTTTGTTAAATTTGCAAGAAGATAAGGAAATTACGAAAGGAAAATATTTTGTTTATTTATGTGAGTATTTGAATTTATCAAAATCTTGCAACAGTAGAACTCCACCGTACTAATTCCTTAGTTAGTATTTTAGTTACGTTAGCATTCTCTGGAGTCTGCCTTAAATGTTAGAGTATAAGAGGCTCAACGTCATAATTAGAGCCAAAGCTATACCTTGCCATCTATACATTGCAATAAACGAGGCTCATGCAAATTTCTTATTTTGAAACCGACTGAAAGCTAGTATCTTGATTTAATGATTTCTTCAAAGCATACGTGGCATCAAAAGCAAGGAAAAGGACATAGATAGCTAAGGAAGTGACGATAGAAAACTCAACACATCTATTCGGATAAAACTCGTATACCGAAATCAAGCAACAAATCAATACATATAATAAAACAGTAGGAACCGCGTGTCTGTACATTTGATAAAATTAACAAAAAATGGGTGTGGGCGATAAAAAAAGAGTAACAGAACACAAAAAAGATTTTTTTTTATTTTTTTGTCTGTCTGTCTGTATGTACTCGCTAATCTTTAAAACTACTGAACAGATTTTTACGCGGTTTTAACTAAAAGATTAAGCTCATCCCTGAGCAACATATAGGTTTTGTTTCATCGCAATCTAATATCAGATTAAAAAGTTATCGTCATTTAAAGTTTAAAGAAAATTTTTCTTTATAGAAAATCACTCATCACGAAATCTCAGAAACTACAAGTGCTAGGAGTCTCAAATTTTGTATGGGGGTTCCTTTCAGGACGTAGATGCTCACTAAGACGGGAATTTGGAAAATTCAACCCCTAAGGGGGTGAAACGGGGGTCCAAAGTTTGTATGGGGAACCAAGATTAGTTGGACTATTCTATACGAAACTTTACACGAGAACTTCTGTAGATAAATGAGTAAACGTTTCAGGATTTTTCAAAATTCAACCCCTAAAAGGGTGAAATGAGGTGCAAACGTCTGAAAATCGACATGGGTATTGTTTTTATGGTTTATCGGGTCGCTGATTCCGAAAACAACAGCTATTTTATAATCTAACATAATCGACGTGACACAAGAGCACTCCTGTGGGGGTGCGATGGGGTTGAAATGTCATAATATCAATATGGGTGTTGATTCTATGGTTTTCTGAAATGTCAATTACGAAAATGGCATCGATTTGAAAACGTGGACACGAAATTTCCATCTCGGTATAAAAATCCAAAATTTGGAACACCTGATGCAGAACCATAATGGTTCAGCTAAACTATAAGAAATATAAAAATGACGCTTTAGCAAAAGTTGTTAAGCCTGATAAGCATTTTTTGTTGAGGTATAAAAATCCAAGATTTAGAACACCTGATGCAGAACCATAATGGTTCAGCTAAACTATAAGGAATATAATAATGACGCCTTAGCAAAAGTTGTTCAGCCTGATGAGCATAAATAGTTTAACAAAATGTTGATTGTATTGTAAAAAAATAACCGCGCAGTGCTACTTTTATTCTTACCTGCTACAAGTTAGACGCAATAGTCTTATTTATTTACGTTATATATATATATATATATAAATTTATTATATATATATACTAGCGGCCGCCCGCGACTTCGTACGCGTGGAATTGAATTTTTAATTACATTCGAAAAAGCTAAATAGGTACCTAATGAAAGGAAAAAAATAAAAAAAGTTAAAAACAATCAATATCTAGACGAATTTTTAGAATCAATGAAGTCGACGGATATTATTTTTTAAAACCTCTTTGTAAAACCTAAAGTATTTTTTATTGTTATAATAAAACATTCCTCCTTATAATAGTAAGTATGTAGTTGTTTTCAATATTTTTTATACTTAAATATCATTTAAAATCCTTCTGCCATAATCACTTTAACTTCAATAACATTGGATTTCCATACAAATTTCCAACCCCCGTTTTAACTCCAAAAAGGGGTTGATTTCTAAAGATACATTATTAGTACATACATTTTAAATTTCAAGTTTCTTACTTTAAAAACTTAGAACTTTCATACAAACTACCAACCCCCATTATAACCCCAAAAAGGGGTTGATATCTAAAGATACATTATTAGTACACCTCCATACCATCTATAGAGCATGCATTTTAAATTTCAAGTCTCTTACTTCAAAAACATAGAACTTTCATACAAACTTCCAACCCCCGTTTTAACCCCAAAAGGGGGTTGATTTTCAAAGATACATTATTAGTACACCTCCACTCCATCTATAGAGCATACATTTTAAATTTCAAGTCTCTTGCGTCAAAAACATAGAACTTTCAAACAAACTTCCAACCCCCGTTTTAATCCCAAAAAGGGGTTGATTTCTAAAGATACATTATTAGTACACCTCCACACCATCTATAGAGCATGCATTTTAAATTTCAAGTCTCTTACTTCAAAAACATAGAACTTTCATACAAACTTCCAACCCCCGTTTTATCCCCAAAAAGGGGTTGATTTCCAAAGATACATTATTAGTACACCTCGACACCATCTATAGAGCATACATTTTAAATTTCATGTCTCTTACTTCAAAAACGTAGAATTTTCATACAAACTTCCAACCCCCGTTTTAACCCCAAAACGGGGTTGATTTCCAAAGATACATTTTTAGTACACCTCCACACCATCTATAGAGCATGCATTTTAAATTTCAAGCCATTTACTTCAAAAACATAGAACTTTCATACAAACTTCCAACCCCCGTTTTAACCCCAAAATGGGATTGGTTTCCAAAGATACTTTATTAGTACACCTCCACACCGTCTATAGAGTATACATTTTAAATTTCAAGTCTCTTGCTTCAAAAACATAGGACTTTCATACAAACTTCCAACCCCCATTCTACCCCTTAGGAGTGGAGTATCGTAAAATCCGTTCTTAGCGGATGTCTACATCCTATAAGGAACCTACCTGCCAAATTTCAAGTTTGTAGGTGTTATAGTTTCTGAGATTTCGTGATGAGTAAGTCAGTGATTTTCTCTTTTATATATATAGATAAATATATATCGTTATATATATTAGGTTGGGGAAAAAGTCTTTTCGTATTTTATATGAAAATTCAAAACATTTTTTAATAAAGTTTATTTACATTTAACTAAAGTATGTAGGTGCCATTTTGTTCGATAACTTTTTGCCATCTTGTAGGTAGAGACATGATCCCATTACTATAGAAAATTTGGGACTTCTGTTCAAAAAACCACGACATATGGTTTTGGCAGTCTTCTCGTGATGTTAACCTGACAATGCCTAAAGAATTCTGAAGAGACCGAAACAGGTGGAAATCAGAAGGTGCAAGGTCAGGACTATACGGCGGATGCATTAACACCTCCCAGTCAAACTCTCTTAATTTTTGCTGAGTGGCTAAAGATGTGTGAGGTCTAGCGTTATCATGATGAAAAATCACACCCCTTCTGTTAATTAATTCCGGCCGCTTTCTCTCAACTTTTTGCTTTAATCTCATCAGTTGTTCACAGTAGAGTTCAGAATCGATAGTCCTGCCTGGCGGTAACAGCTCATAATGAATAATGCCCTTCCAATCCCACCATACACACAGCATCACCTTGTTGCGGGTTAACCCGAGTTTCGCCAGAGTCTGTGAAGCCTGACCGGCCTTTGACCACGACCTTTTTCGCACGTTCTTGTCGTACGTGATCCACTTTTCATCACCAGTTATAAGCTTCTTCAAAAACGGCTCACTTTCATTACGTCGTAGAAAAGAATCGCAAATGAGTACACGGTTCATTAAGTTTCTTTCAGTGAGATCGTGAGGCACCCAAATATCGAGCTTTTTAATGTACCCCGCTTTTTTCAAATGCGCCAAAACTGTTTTGTGGTCAATTCCTAATTCTTCAGCTACGTCGTAACTACTGATATGC
The DNA here is from genome assembly GCA_937001555.2 of Hypsopygia costalis. Lineage (NCBI taxonomy): Eukaryota > Metazoa > Arthropoda > Insecta > Lepidoptera > Pyralidae > Hypsopygia > Hypsopygia costalis. The sequence continues at coordinate 13,021,631 of OW443333.2, forward strand.
CGATCTTGCTCCACTTTTTCAAAAATGGCATCCATTTTATCCGTAACAGGGCGACCAGAGCGACGTGCATCTTTCACATCAAAATTTCCTGATTGAAAACGCTTAAACCAAATTTGTGCTACTCTCACAGACACTGCACTAGGTCCATAAACGTCCCAAATTTTTTTCGCAGCTTGCGTTGAATTTTTACCTTTTTTGTAGTAAAATTTTAAAATGTATCGAATTTCTTCATTAGATTCACTCATCTTGACAGTAAAAAAAACAAATGAAAATCACACATTTACCTAATTTGAATTTGGAATTATCTTTTTTAAAATTTAAACTTTTTAAAGATATCAAAACCTGCTAGATACAAATGGTATAACCAAAGAGATTTTATTACAAGTTCATACATACTATAATGCGAAAAGACTTTTTCCCCGACCTATTATAAAGGTAACGTGGTCTGTTTAGTCAGTTTTCTATAGACGTGTACGCTAAAATTTAAATGGAACGATTGGTATATATTTGCACAAACCAGAAGAATGCGTGCATTTGCGGAACGCTATGTAGCAAGATTTTGTGACTCAAAGTCTTTTAAACAACGAGGGGAAACTGTTTTTCTTAGATGTTTCAGGAGGGACTGGAAAAACATATCTGACGAGAGCAATCCTCGCTGAAATCAGGCGCCAAAATAATATCACAAAGCAGCATCGCCAGGTATTGCAGCCATAATATTACCCCTAGACGGAAAGACGCAAATACAATGTTCAATATTCTACTCGATTTATACAGAACGGAAACACCGACATGCTTTGTGACACGAAACTGTGATAAAGCGAAAATGTTTCAGGATTGCTGTCTAATCGTTTCAGATGAATGCGAAATGGCCAAGAATGTGGCTTTATCGAGGATTAGTAACGCTTCAGGTCTTTTCATATTAGCTCCCGAAGGAAAGACTCCCTTCATTTATTTTATACTAGCTGTCCCGGCGAACTTCGTACCGCCTAACAGTCAATGAATGTCGTGATGTACATATATATATGAACAAAATTTATGATTTCTTGAAATTAATACAATGAATAATAGAAAATAATAGAGAAGCGCGATGGCGTGAGGCACGTGTCAGTCTAATTGTACACGCAAGTTAAGCAACGTCAACCGTAGCCTGTTCATGGATGAGTTTATGTTATCTCGAGCTCGTCCGTGCTTCGGAAGGCACGTTAAGCCGTCGGTCCTGGTGTTTATCATTAGATGGCAGTCCTTAAGCCAAGTTAGTGGCCCAACCCATAGTTGAGCAGCGTGTTGGAGTATGCTCTAAACATCTTCGGTTGAGGGAAGACCCGTATCCCAGCAGTGGGTAAATAATAAGTTCAGTACTTTACAAAGTCACAAAAAAGTACCAATTGACAACAATAAATATTTCAATCCACAAAACAAATCACAGACAACATTCGCGACGTAAAAGTGAGACCAATCGATTTGACATTTACATAACAATCAATAAATATTCCAATCCTTTTTAACTGGCACTATTTGTATGGGAAAACGTTTTTTCTTTTATTTAATTCTTTCGTCAATTTTTCAATGTTTTTAATACTTTCCCGACCAAGACACGACATTATTTTATATATTATATAGATTTATGGAGCTTGATTTAAATTTCTGAATGTACGCATAAATATTTTAGAGCCAATAAATCAGCCTGGCGCAACTCAAAGTAAAAAAACGACTCTATGAATCGGAAGCGAATTTGGTACAAATTCTGATTGTTTTCGCTTCCATTTCATACATATTAGAATTACGCTATTTGTATGGCACATCCGTCTCTTAAAACGTAGTGGTTACATTCTCTTTGCAATAAATATTTAAATCCACAAAACTGTTTTCAAAACAAATCACAGCCAACTTTCAAGACGTAAAAATGAGACCAATAGAGTTAACATTTGTTTTTAATCTATGACATTTGTTCTATAATGAGCTTAATATACATTTCTGAACGCACGCATACATTTGGCGTACGCACGTACGACAACGTCACATTTGACAGCTACGACAACCACGAACATTTTGTATGGGAAAATGTTTTTTCTTTTATTTTATTTTTTCGAGAATTTTCCAATGTTTTTAAGAGTTATTCTGCTATTCGGGACGGAAACAAATCCAACAAATCAAAAACCATGGCAATCGGTCCAGCCGTTCTCGAGTTATAAGTGTTGTAACAAACACGACTTTCTTTTATATATATAGATATTTTTAGGGTTCCGAACCTCAAAAGGAAAAACGGAACCCTTATAAGATCACTTTGTTGTCCGTCTGTCTGTCTGTCTGTCTGTCTGTCTGTCTGTCTGTCTGTCTGTCTGTCTGTCAAGAATTTCTATGTCGAGAATGCGTGGAGGTATCAAGCTGAAATTTGAACTGTATACTCAGGTCTACGGTCCCATGAAGTAAAAAAAAAATCAAACTGCTAAGTTTACGTAGAAAAAAGTTACGGCCGTTTATTCATCAAAAAACGCATATTTCGACACACTCAAGGGAATCAAAACCTATAGGGTACTTCCCGTTGACCTAGAACTATGAAATTTGGCAAGTAACATCGTCATAGACTACAAGTACAGGAATAAATCTCAAAACTATACATTTGTAAATAGATTTTAAAAAAAAGGGGGTCTATTTTTTTTATAGGGTGTCGAAATTTTAAATTGAAACTACTAGTTCAAATGGGGTATCATATGAAAGGGCTTGATGTACACATTGCAAAATATATTTTATTTATTTTTTTCGACGCATTATTTCTTATTTATAATGAAAAATATCAAATTTAATAATGATATTACGTACCTACGGAACCCTCGGTGGGCGAGTCCGACTCGCACTTGTCCGGTTTTTTTTTAAACTATGGTTACTATCTTAAATAAAAATAATAATTTGTTGACTTTTAACGTGTAATACTGCCCCAAATATTTTCTTATGTATCTACTTTAGTTCGTATTTGTGTTAATACGCCGGAATCATAAAGTCCACGCGAACGAAGTCGCGGGCATCAGCTAGTTAAAAATAAAGTCCTAAAATCTACCTAAGGCCGTATTCAGAAAGGCAGCCTGCGCCGATCTACCAACGCTTATCGTCGCAGACCGTTCCGTACCGTCGAAACTCGGCACTACTCCCTGCGACAGCTCCCTGGTAACCTTATTTACTCATCATTATCATCATCATCATTATCAGCCTGTATCTACCCACTGTTGGATATAGGCCTTTCCCAATGCTTTCCACCATATGCGATCCTCCGCTTTCCGCATCCAACCGCTACCAGCCACTTTTTTGAGATCGTCGGTCCATCTAGAGAGGGGGCGCCCTATGCTTCGTCGTCCCATACGTGGCCTCCACTCTAGGACTTTCCTCTCCCATCTGCCATCGCTGACTCGGCAGATGTGCCAGCCCACCGCCACTTCAACTCGCTGACTCTGAGAGCTATGTCGACCACTTAGGTTCTCCGTCGAATTTCTTCGTTCCGGATTCGATCCCTTAGAGAAACTCCAAGCATTGCTCTCTCCATCGCTCGCTGTGCGACTTTTAGTCTGTGAACCAGCCCAACGGTTAGCGTCCAAGTTTCTGCACCGCAGGTCATAGCGGGGAGGACGCACTGATTGAACACTTTGGTCTTCAAACATTGGGGTATATCTGCGGTGAGGATGTGCCGAAGCTTCCCAAAAGCTGCCCAGCCCAGTCGAATGCGTCTATCGATCTCTTTGTTGAAATTACCCCGGCCCAGCTGTATGGCCTGTCCGAGGTAGACGTAATCTTTAACCACTTCAATTACTGCATTCTCTACGACAACCGGGCTAGGGATGATGAGATCGTTGTACATAACTTTCGTTTTGTCAAAATTCATCCCCAACCCCACGGATCGAGAAGCAGCATTGAGATCGTTTAACATTCGACTGAGATCCTTCAGCGATTCAGCCATTATGACCACGTCATCGGCAAATCGTAAGTGTGAGATGTACTCGCCGTTCACATTGATACCCCGCGTCTTCCAATCAAGCGTCTTAAATACATCTTCTAGTGCAGCGGTGAATAGTTTCGGGGAGATGACATCCCCTTGACGTACCCCCCGCTGCAGTTGAATAGGATCAGACTGCTGATTTTGGACGCGGACAGTCACTCACAGTTATTTACTCACAGGACCATTAAAGTTTTCCAAGGAAATTATTGTTTTTAATTTACATAGCTGTTCTTTCGACATTTACTCCTCCTGTTGAAATATTAAAGATCTTAAACAAGTTATTGTGTAATCATCAACATCAGCCTGTATCTACCCAGTGCTGGACCACAGCTGGACATAGGCCTTCCCCAATGCTTTCCACCAAATACGGTCCTGCTAATGGAATCAATTCCGAAGATTCATTGTTCAAACAATAACCAATTTCCTGGAAACACAGGTTTGCAGCAAAAAATACAGAGAGTAGTGTCTAAAACGAAGAACGGTATAAAGCCATTCCTCCTAAATTTATAACCGGTTTAACCACGAACAAAACGGGAAGAAAACAATAATGTGTTGTTTTGAAATACGACCGGCGGGAAACTGCCTTCCCTCCTTACATAATGGGTCGATTTTTCATTGCAAGGAAAACTCGGTGAAACGCTAGGGCTTTTTCTAATAAATTGCACTCGCAGTTAGCATGTTTTCTTTTTTTTTAAATTATGATTTACGGTCTTTGGCTATGAATAGTATTATAACTGGGATTTCTTCGTCACTCGTCCGTTGCGTCTCGTTTGATCGTGGTTTATGGGGTTGTCAGATGCTATGTATTTATAGGAATCTGTTTCGTATTCATCCAGATAGCTACTCGATGTAGGTTGGTTTAAAATAAACATTTGGTCGTTTATATCTTAGCAGATATCAATGCTAGTATTTGAGAAATTTTAACCGACGAAAAAACGGAGGAGGTTCTCAAGTCGACGCGTATATTTTTTTTTATAAATAAGAATTCAGCATTATAATACTCCATGTGTTATAAATATTTGCGTGGAATATACGTAGGTAAATCTTTCTTTTACTATTTTCAACTACCTTTGCCACGAATAATCATAACAATGCTTATCTACTACTCATATTTTATGCAATAAATGATATCATGTCTGTAGTAAATGTTCTTATAATATATATTTTAATGAGAAGATGTTAAACCTAATTACTTACATTAATAGTCACAAACTGTGGTCATGAATGATAAAAATTGCCTATGGTGTAAGAGGCCCAGCTCTTCTTTTCTATTAGTCGCAAATCTCTAAATAAGTATATAACTCATTAAATAAGGAGATCATGAACGATCAGCTAAGAAAACGGTCAAAATAATTTTGACGAAAATTCCTGCGAAATGTAATTAAAATTAGTCTTCTATTACTTTATTTTTATGTGAGAGTGAGGAAAACGAGCATGTGGGTCACCTGATGGAAAGCAATCACCACCGTCCATGGAGATCAGCATCATCAAGGGGTCGCCGCTGCGTTGCCAGCCTATACTCCTTCCTTTCTTTCTGTCTTTTTATCTTACTTTTGAGAGCGAAAATAGACTTACTTAATTTAAAACTATAAACGACTATCGATCTAAAGGTGGTACGACTTATTTGGTCCACTGTATACAAGTCACAAGTTCATAGGACATTCTAAATGAATAGTTTTTGAAAGTAAATATATACTAAAAAAAAACAATCGCAACGTCTCTATTTTATTGTATGTTATTATAGAATTGGCTAGAAGCGGCTGGATGCGAAACGCTCGTGTAAGGTGGAAAATATTCATAAGATCTGTATCCATCAGTGGCTCGATACAGGCTGTATAATGATGATAATCATAGGATGATTAATACAAACCACACTACAAGACTATAATATCACATATATTAATTATCTATATAATAACACGTGACACAAAAATTTTGTACACCTTTTTACGAAATTTGCGCAGACGGAATAGTATGAAATTAATAGTATTCAATTTTGATATGGCTGACGTGTATAATGTTAATGATTGTATATGGGTGTGAAATGTTTTTTTTTATTGGTTTAATGTACATACATAGGCATATATACTCTTAAGATTGTTTATTGTTAAAGTCATAATTTAAATTAATTATGGTCGACCACTAGTTAAAATAATTATTCCACAATTAGTATTCAGTAGACATCGTAAATAGTAAAGATGACATAATTGATTTGAACAGTGCATCACATATGGTGACCGGATGGGACAATAAGTGCTTTCTTAGAGATAACCGCTGTTGGCTGACCTCGTCTCGTCATTTAAATGTATTTGAGCTGAGGGCAAATGTTGGTTTATTTTTAGTTGTCCTGTCATCACTGAATTTGAATATCACTACACGGTATTAAATTCCCCTTGAGTACCGAGTTTGTATGTGTTTAATACTTTTAGTTTAAATATTTCTGCAGGAATTTTGAATGCAGTGAGAACGTTATGTATATTTATTAGGTATGTTGATTAAAATTTATGAATATTATTTGTCAATTTGCACATAAAGATGTCAGACGAGTATTTTGCACGAGTGCAATTACTGATTTCCATCAGACACGTACGCTTCTTTTCCACCCTGGTATAAAAAAGCATTTTTATAATATTAAATCGTACCGTCAAATAACAGTCTCTATGTGCATGCTGCACTGCGCTGTCTCGTCCTGGGAATCTTTGGGTAGAGGTTAGCATAAGCAAGGGTAGGTGGCACATCTCTCCTCAATAGAAAGGGTTTAGATCATACTCCACCACGCTGCTCAACTGCGGGTTGGCGAAGGCCAGTGTTGTCAAGCCGCTTAAAGACCACTGACTTAGCTTAACGACTGTCTTAGATGATGACAGCAGCCGCGACCGACATCTTAACGTGCCCTCCGAGGCACGGATGAACTCGAGATAAATAAACCCATCCATGGACAGGCTACGGTCGAAGTTGCTTAACTTGCGTGTTCGATTAGTCTGGCACGCGCAACGATGCCACGGAGCTCCTCATAATTCGCTTCACTTATCTAAAATTAGTTCATTTTTGATGTGAAACATCTAATGAGTGAAAGTAGCGACGCGCTCGTATTTTCACAACTCTCTTTCCACTTTGCTCCGTGATCTCGCTTATTCTTTCACATCCGCCAGGCGTCCCATGACGCGAACTTTTTGAAGTAAAACTTCTTTTGGGGTGTAAGTGGTTCATCAACATCTTTGAACCAAAGCCAACTTCACCTGCACGCGGTGCATCCTGCTGACTGACAAACGAAGCTCTGGCGAAAAGAAAGGTAGGGAGCGTAATTGTAAGCTACCCGACTGGGAAATGTACCTCCACCTCACAGAATACTGCAGCCAAATAACAGTTCCCTTGTGGATTGTTGTGTTCCTGCGAGTGAATGAGGTCACCAGAAAGGGAGGAGATGTTGCGTTGGCAGCGGGGGTTGCAGCGCGCGAGCGATATTTTATGTTGCCAGCGTTAATAGGGCTACAGCTATCTTCACATCAGGCGGGCCGTATGGTTTACTTGGGGAGCAAGCTGGAGAATGCGTGACGAGAGCGTTACGGACGTTAGGCAAGCGGAAGTTGAGAGGGAAATATACGTTAGTGAAGATAGAAAGAGAGAGAGTTACTTTTCGTATATCCTGTAGGGGCAGGAGAGAGAGGTGCGAGCACACATTTTCTTTCTCTCTTTCTCTCATAGCCAGTTACGTTGAACAATTTGATAAGTAAATATTTTGTTCAATACATTAAATATTCTACGATTAAAGTGAATAAAATTGTAAATTCATTTTAAACTTCACATTATGCATATTTTATAGATTGAGCTAAAAAAGTTTTACTTCAGTCGTGTGGTCTTAAAGCACATAGTTTTTATTTATGTTTAAGCAATTGAATTGTTTAAGAAATTTTCTTTTTGACTATTCTACAATAAGTTCTATTATACATAATTATTATATATGCTGCCAATGACTATAACAATCGTATATCAACTTATATTATACAAGGCACCTTCATGCAATATGCTGCCTACACGATAAACTAACTAATTTACTATAGTAACGTTAATCGGCAGACCTTTACTAAACTGCCGACAACTCCCATTAGTGCAAGGACGTATCCGGGATCGCACACCCTAATCCCGGAATCCCAGGGTCCAATCCAACCGTTATTTTGCATTAATGTTCCAAACTTCCGCTCTTTATTTCATGTTGATGAGGGAAATTTTGTTATAGATGTTTATTAGGAAAAATTTTACTGGACCAAATTGTATTGCTTGTGCATATACAGAGTAACTATTATATATTGTTTAGTAGTGTAATAATTAATAGGTAAATGGAGCAACATTGCGACTTCACAACAGTAAAATATAAAATGCATAAATTGATCATCATCTCAAACTTTCCTGGTGGCTCCGTTGGAAGAGCACTCGACCGCTCATCGAGAGATCGTGGATTTAAATCCCACCTAGGCGGAAAGGTGAAATTTTCCATTTTTAAAATATTTATTATACAGTGCAGCTATTTTTTAGGGAAAGTAATATTAATAAAAGTCACATGAAATAACACCAGTAACCGAATATATTATATTAATGTGGTCACTCGTATATTATTCTCGGTAAAGTTTAAAGTATTTTTGTTCTGCTGTTATATTCGTCTTTAGAGTCAACCTCACCTGCTCATGGTACACTGCCAAGTAACATATGAGGTTCTGACTAAAAGGGAGGTAAGGTTTAGGGATTTTCATAAGTAGACTGTTTGGAAAAAAATGTGGAGTTATTTTTTAAGGATAAGTGCCTCACAAAAGACCGTAGCGAACTAAATCTCTGGAGGGTTGTGTTCCTGCGAGGAAGCTCCTGTGGATGTTTGAGTGGTAACTTTGTCCCACTTTTCTTATACCGCGACGTCTATATGGCGATGATATTGAGGAATGGATACAATTTGTCATGTTTTTATGTATATTGATTTTATTTTATAATAAAAATGTTGTTTGTCGTCCGCAGGAAAAAATAGAACAATTAAATTAAATTGTGGAATTATCGATAGTCAAAATTGTTAAATATAAAACCTCGCGAGTCTTTTTGGCATCAATAGTAAACATTAAATTGCATCCATTATTTACTTATCCACCGGATGGCATTAAAATCCGAACGTCATCGGTTTGAAAGTGTTCGCCACACAAACATACAGTCATTGAGCATTAGCGTACTCATATCCATTGCTGACCAAAGGCTTCCGCCAAACAGTATCCGGCGTAAGCAAAGATTCCATGCAATCTTCTGCAGGCCAGTCCATCTCGTCGGCAGGTGTCCAACGCTGCGCTTGCATGGGTACCTACTTGGCTTCAACTCTAAGTTTAGTACTATCGGTCGTGATTTTTTTTTTAAATATTGTATATTATAAATATATATTTCTGGAAAATTTACAGAATGCTGTCTAATCTCAAATTAAGCGCATAACTTGTACTATGGGTACTAGACAACTGATAAATGTACTTAAATACATTTTTTTGTAAACATATAAAATACCCAGACCAAGACAAACAGACATGTTCATGCACACAAATGTTTGTCTTGTGCGGGGATCGAACCCGCGACCTTGGAGTCAAAGTAGCCATTGCCCGCCATTCGACCACCGGGATCGTCATATTTTATACCGGTATTTATATACAATTCACACATAAAAAAAGCTTTTACGTCCCAACTCCATTAAAAGAACTCATACTCGTACATACATGACAGAACCACGTTGCAGACTTGATATATATTTTTTTCGGTGTCTAAAAATGTTCATGTAACAAGTCAGGTTTATGTAATGGACTTTGAGTTATATGTATTCACAACTGCCACACAATTAATCACTAAACTTTCAAAGTATTGATAATCAATTTGAAAGTTATTGCTAGTATTTACGTTGTTAAAATGCTCTAAAGTTGTGTTCAGTAAAACTATATTCGAGCTTAATAATTTCTATAATTTTTCGTTCTTGACGGCTGACATTTTAATTAATTGTTTTACACTAAGTTAAATGTTGTATATTTATTATTTGGTAATCGGTGGCAAGCGCGTGGTATGTAGTATCTGTGTTGTTCAACCGTTGAGTTATTGGTATGTTTTATACCACTTAGGTAACAAATAAGCATACTACTTAATAGAAATTTACCTATGTACGCTTATAACATCCTCATACAGGTTTTGCCGTGTCTCTGTAAAATCTCCTTAATCTCTTTTATGAAGAACACACTATAGTCCTTAGAAAACCATCGAATATTTTGATTTGAAAAATAGATCTTACGTTTTAGTTATTGACAAACATCTTGTGCTTAGTCGGTAGAACTCCACGGTTTCCACTAGCTAAGCATAAGGACCATAAATCTAACCTGAAGTTTGATTTTCGCAAATTAAAATATTCTGGTATAGTATCAATATGGAAATCGGTTTCAGCTTCGGCGGTAAAACCTCAGGGTCCCTAACACCTAAACTGTAGCCGATTCCCACCTGAATTGTAGATTGCAAAAATCAAACTTCAGCTCAAATTTGTCTTTAGCTTAGCCGGTAGAAACTTGAAGCTCTACTGTTAAAGCTTACGATGTTTATCAATAACTTAACTTAACTTGGGGTGTATGTGGCTCACTACTACCTTAGAGCCAAAGCCAACCTCACCTGCACGTGGTCACCCTGCTGATGAACGAACGAGGCTCTGGCGAAAGAGAGGTAGGGCTCAATGCCCGGCTGGGGAAGCACCTCCACCTCACAGTAGGCCGCAGCCAAATAGCCCTGGGGGCATCGACCACTAATAAATATTAGTGATCGATATCTGCAGCGGTTGTTGTGTTCCTGCGAGTGAGTGAGGTTTACAGACAGCATAGAATGCTTGGGGGATTGAGAAGTTTAATGTAATATTGTACGCCCCCCGTGACCCGCTCCAGGATATGTCAATGGAACGATATACCCATGAGCAGGTCTCGGCGGGCGTTGAGACTATTGCGAAGTGTGATGGAAAATAAATGGGCTATGGAGATGAGATCTGGTTGAATTTAATATCGGGCTATTACAGAAGAGGGACGGACGCCTGCCATAACTACTTTGGCTGCAGGCGGTGGCTTGCCACTCACTAGATGGGCCCCCGAAATGCCAGGAAAACGGCCGGGGGCAACACCGGTGTGAGTGACTCAGGGATATCGAGAGGTGTGCTGCGCTTTCTCCGAAGTTACTCGCGGCGTGATGCCCTTATTATTATTATCAAATATTATCATTTTATATGAAAAAGGTGCAAATGAGCATGTGAAGGAAAGCAATCACCACCGATAATTGATAATTACACATTGATAATTGTTTACTTTGTGAAGTTCAAGTGAATAAGTCACGGGCGACCTTAGCTATCTACTTGGTAACTTGGACACTTGGTATCTTAAGAAAATATACCTATTCGTATTGTTTTGTGTATTATTCGACAAAAACAAGTAGTCGATTTAGCGTAAACATAAAATAGCAGTTTACCATAAAAGATTGGCAACTGCCGAATGACAAATCATTACCGAGACACATCAATAAAACGCTGAGGCAATCTATAAAAGGAAACCTTTCAAAGTCTATAAGCCATTGGGGTGGCTCCTTACTAAAATGGACTCGAAACTCGTCGATTCCTTTAAAACCGACTCTTGGAGAAATCGCTTTTTCATCCCCGGTAATGGGCGCCTTTTCCGGGACATTTTAATTAACTTCGACTGGAGTGTTTTTTAGTTTTTTATGAATTATTAATATTACGTCTTACGGCCGGAAAATTCGCTCGGTCATTTTTTACATTATATTATGAAGTCGATGAATGAACGTAGAATCATTGTTGTGATAAAAAAATTGGTTGTCTTTAAAGTCGGTTTACGGACGATATTTTTACGGGATAACGTCATAAGAAAACATCGGTCGTTGGATGAAAAAGAGATAGATGCTTTACAAGCCGAACGCTTAGGCCGATCGTGCCTCTCTATCGCTTGTTCCGCGCTCTCGCTTGCACGCTCGACTTAGGCATCTTCATCATCATCATCATCAGCCTGTATCTACCCACTGCTGGATATAAGCCTTCCCCAATGCTTTCCACCAGATACGATCCTCCGCCTTCCGCATCCAGCCGCTCCCAGCCGCTCTCTTTATGTCATCGAACCATTTAGAGGGAGGGCGCCCAACACTTCGTCGTCCGATGCGCGGTCTCCAATCTAATACCTTCCTCTCCCCTCTGCCATCACTTACTCAGCAGATGTGACCCGCCCATTGCCACTTCAGCTTGCAAACTCTGAAAGCTATGTCGACAACTTGAGTTCTCCGTCGAATTTCTTCGTTCCGGATTCGATCCCGCAGAGAAACCCCGAGCATAGCCCTCTCCATCGCTCGCTGCGCAACCTTTAGTTTGTGGACCAGACCTTTTGTTTGTCGACTTAGGCGGAACGTGACAATGAGTCATGTTTTTTCGTGCGTGCAGGCGGTGTTCATCGATTTATAAGATGTTATCGTTATTATGCTATAATCACACATTATTATCTATTGTCACACACTACGTAAATCCTCTTATTGTTTACTTTGCAACCATGACAGCTATTTACTTGTCTCTATAGTGGCAAGAAGAAAGCGAGGTAATTGCCCTGCATTCACGGCGCAGTCTACAGAACATTTCTTAATGTCCAGTATATTTTATTACCTTATTTTAGATTTTAGTTATTTTCTCCATCGCCATGTGGCCTGCAACGTTATAGAGCAGTAAAATCGAAATTTTTACAACTTTTGCAATAAAATGTAAAATAAATAAAAAAGTTAAATTATTATGAGACAGTTTTAAGAGTCGTATGGTGTTCGGGCTGCCATGAGGCTTGCTATAAAAATAAAAATAAACTACAGCATAACGTAGGTCCGTGGAGTTTCTAAGAGTTTTTAGTGAAATAAATTTACCTTAACTGACCCTATCTCACGGTGGGGTGAAGGGTTTAGTATGGCAAAACATGTAATTCTCGGCTACACCTGAAGTCTTTAGTATCACCACGTACCTAGTACTATTTCTTATACTGTGGTATCACTTTACATAGTAAACTAACTAGTAACAGCTTGCTACGCAAAATGTTTGTACCAAGTTGTATTGTCTTTTTTAATACTACTTTTGTTGGATAAAGCGCTTACATTATACAACACAACCCCGACACAACTTGAAAATTCAATGAAATCAAATATACTATAGATGTGGCATGCCAATACATACTTCCCAAAAGTAATTCTTTTTTTCAGTAATTTTAGTAATTCTTTTCCAATTAACACGTTCCAAAAGTCCTCCTCGACATAGATTCCGTCGAGTTTAAGTCGAGGAGGACTTTTGGGACGTAACTGGTTCATTACCATCTTTGAGCCAAAGCCAACCTTACCTGCACGTGGTGCGCCCAGCTGACTGATAAATGAGTCTCGAAACGAGGCGAGGTGGTGAATCCCTTACAGCTCAAAATTTTTAAGGTTGTTACATTTAATCCTGGTTATGTAGGAGACGTCGCAGCGTGATATCGTGGTAGATCTGTGTTGTAAAAAAATACTTATTATTTTGCATACACCCTCTCTTCTCTTGTCCTTATCCCACTTTAAGTGGAGTCCTTATCCTACGGCGCCAAGATAGCCTATCTTGGGTTGTCGAGTTGAGTAATTGGGCTTTATCCATAAGTTTCCATGCTAGTCCACTATGTCAAAGTGGGCCGTCCATTCACTTTTCTGTCCTTTGGGAGAGCCAACGCCTTCTGCACCACGTGATGGTTTTTCTTCACATAACATGGCCATACCACGTTAAGCGGGTTTCAGTGAGCTTATCTGAGATGGGCGGTATTTTAAAACTAGCTCTAACATGTTCTATTATTTTGCTTAAACCCTCCGCCTAAATTAAAATAATAAAATAATCTATTTTAACAGGTATACGAAGTCTTGCTTGTAGCCGGAACATAGACTAAATTATATCTACGATCCCATAAACACTAAGACTCCCTTACGCAATAAACTCTAGTAAAAAGCAGTAACTTGCTTGATCCCATTTTCTTGGCAGTTATTTACGCATCGGCCTTTTTACTCGGTTATATTATAAACAAGAAAGCGCCGGGATTAACTAAATAATATAAATCAGTAACTAAATCTGTGATTGTTTATGATGAATGCAGCTGTTGCCATGTTCATTATTGTATATCATCCCGGTGATGAATGGCTAACAATGGCTACTTTGTCTCCGAGTTCGGGGGTTCGATCCCCGCAAAAGACAAACATTTGTGTCCATGAACATGTCTGTTTGTATTGGCCTGGGTGGTTTCTATGTATTATAAGTATTTATTTACAAAAAAAAAAATACATAAGGACACTTTATCAGTTGTCTAGCGCTTATAGGTAGTAGGTACAAGCTTTACGCTTAATTTGGTACTAAATGGCGCTGTGTCCAGTCCAGAAATATGTATTTATTTATTTTATATGCAAAAGGCGGATATGCAAATTTATTTATCGCTCCAAATCACCCGATTTGGAGCGATAAATAAATTTGGCTCAGAGATAGATTATAGTCTGGGATAGCACATAGGCTACTTTTTATCCCGGAAAATGTACGTTTCCCGAAGGATAGAATTGATTTTGTTTTTCAAAGCAAGAGATCGAATAAACTAGATTCTTGTTTGCAAAATCGTAGTTTAGGGTAGGAAAGAGGGTAAGGGTTGTAATAAAACAATGTCATTTTTTTATTAATATTATATAACCTACTTACTTAGTGACAAATAGTTTTTATCTTTGTCTTTAATAGTAATATTTATAATCTAAATATAACATAATTGAAAAATAAATATACATATAACAACAAAATACAACTAAACTATAGTAAATAAAAATAATCTAATCTTAAAACTACTTAAAAATAAAACCAATAAAAAGAAAAACAAAATACTAATCTATTCCTCGAAAATATGCAGCAGGGAGGCAAGAACACGGGCTGCAAAGAACAATGTAATTTTATATATACACGTCAAAATTTCCACGCGAACGAAGTCGCGGGCAACAACTAGCCAATAATAGTTTAGATTTTCAGTATTAGTTTAAATAAATATTTCAACTAATACTGAATTGTGCGGTCGATCCCGGCTATTGTCATTAGATAACAGTCGTTAAGCTAAGTCAAAGACCATTGTGCTGCTAAACGGGACGACTCATCACACGTGCCCACCACTGTGTCTCTTCTGTAACCAGGATTAACACCGGTGACCACCAAAGAAGTCCATTGCAGTCACGGGGGTAAGATTAGGGCTGCTTTGGAACTCACAACGAATTTAATCAGAAGAAATTAGTAGATTACGCCAGTATAGACTAGTCGGTATTCCACCGTGGTTAAGTGAATTACGGGGAATCCCCTTAAATTACGGGAAATCCGTGTCCCAGCAGTGGGATACGGATTTACAAGGTTGAGTTACTGTTTCATATAAATAAATATATATTTTTCTCTGAGAGTGAGGTATAAAGACTGCTTAACGCCGCCGCCGGCGACATAGTTGAGGTGTTAACAGCCTGTTTGTGTCGCGGCATCTCTAAATAAAACGAAATAACCTGCTTTATGGTGCAAAATACATATCTTTAGTTCCATGCAAATATCTCTTTGTCTTTATGCTGGAGAATTTTGTTTATTATCTCATAATAATATCGTATAAAGAATGAGTTAATATCTAAATGTATGATGAATGTATTTTACAAGTTAATATAAATCTAGCAAGTTAAATTAGACTTATTTGTTCGACCACCTAGGTTAAATTTAACTTGCAAGATTGATTCTAATAAATCTTTCGCAAGTCGGCAAGGTGCATCACGTGCAGATGAGGTTGTCTTTGACTCTTCAAGATATGCAGTGAGCCAATCTAGCAAGTTAAATTTGACCTAGTTGGTAGAATTTAACTTGCAGATTTATTGAGTGTCCAATTGTGCTGAAATTTCACATACTCGTTTGATTCCTTTGACAATGCACGATCACTTAAATGCCTTCATTTTTAATCCATTATGATGATGACCTGGCGGTCATCAAAATGGCAATTTATAATTTCCACGTTAATTCATATAATTATGTGAATCAAATAGAAGGACTTGATCAGCGAAACACAGTACCTAAGTAAACTTTTTAGTTATTTTTTGTGTTAATAACTAAAAAAGCGTGATTTAAAAATATTCTATTTTGTCTATAAAATATTTTATGTGATTGTGATTAAAAATATTATTTTATTTATAAAATATTTTATAAATATTTTATATTATTTATAAATAATAAAATATTTTATAAATAATATAAAATATTTTATATCGCTCTTATTTTATTAGTTAACTATTAATAAAATAAGAGCGATTAAAAATATTGTACTTTTGTTAGTATAAACTTTGTTATTTTACACAAAAAATAACTAAGTTTATACTAACGTTTGTAAACGTAAAGACTTAATTTTAATGGAAAAAAATAACTTTAATTGATACAAGTCTCCGTCGATAAACTTTGTAGGATTCTTCGAAACCTCTCAATAATTTTGTGTACATTGGTACCTTAAATATCGTGTGAAATTATATATAAGTGACCACAGCCATAGACCAATACCTCGACCCATTGTTTCATACTAAATTCATGAAGTTTGGATACAAATAATGTGGACATACTCGTAGTTCTTTATGATACAGAACCCACGATGTCTGAGTTCGACTCACATTTGGCTGACTTTAATCTTGGTAGATATTATTTTACATTTTATTTTATTGACCGTAGTTTTTATACTGGGTGGCAGACAAGCATACGGTCCGACAGATGTGAAGCGGTGCCGCATAGCCATATTAACACTCTGCGGGCCTCACTCGCTCGCAGGAACACAACAAGGGGGTTGTTGTCAAGAGAATTGTTATATTGTCACAGAATACTTTGAGGTGGAGGATCTTCCCCAGAGGAAGAACCTCTACCTCACAGAATACTGTGAAGTGGCGGATCTTCACCAGTCGAGTAATTTTCAAATACGCTATACCTTACCTCCCTTTTGGCCGAGAATCTTTCGCAAGTCGGCATCACGTGCAATTGAGGTTGACTTTGGTTCTAAAGATCACGAAGATCCACACCCCTGGTTATGAAAATAATAAATTCATTAAAACTTAATGCAGCCTCTTAATAGAGACAGTATATTTATCTTAATAACAGCGAATTGCACTAGCAGTAATATCATTAAGATTATGATGGAATTAATTAAATTATTTATAGTTATTATCCAACGTGAGACACTGGAATTGCGAACTTTAATGAACTAGGAACATTTGCGAGCTAAGAAGCTATTATGACGTTAAAATATTGCTTGAGGACTGCATTTCTTTTGCAATGCTCTCGGAAAGTTTTAGCATAAAGAATTTTCGTAATTGTACAGTAAAAGGCTATAAGTGCAGTACCACCTACCTTACTTTTACCATTAAATAAAGAATTTAATAACGTAAGGCATAGCTTATTTTGTAAGCAGCCCGACTGGGGAAGGACCTTCACTTCACAGAATACCGGAGCCAGATATTAAACAATTCTTTTTTAATTATTTTTTTAATATATGAGAGGGGTAAATGAGCATGTGGGTCACCTGATGGAACGCAATCATCACCGCCCATGGAGACCAGCAACACCAAGGGGTCGCAGATCCGTTGCCAGTCTATACTCTTTCCTTTCTTTCTGGTGACCTCACTCACTCGCAGGAACACACCAACCCTCAAGGGAAGGGAGGGTCACCAGAAAGAAAGGAAGGCATTGCTGCATTGGCAGCGGCGGCGGAGGCGCGCGAGCGATATTTTATGTTGCGAACGTCAATATAGCTACGGTAACTGCTTCAGATCAGGTGGGTCGTATGCTTTTCTGCCACCCGACGTAGTATAAAAAGAAAACAATAAAATAGTTATATTTTATTCAATGGTAAAGGTGAGGTAGGTACATACAAGATATTATTTAATTTATTTTATTGCCCTATTCATTCTGTAGAAGTCAATATAAGAAAAATTTAATATATGGCCGTTTTATTCAAAATTAAAGGTAAGGTGGATAGTACTGCTCTTATTACTCTTGATTATTATTTTGTAAATTTTAATGACAATGGAGAAGATCAAAACACTTAGTAATTAGTGTAAAAACGAATAGGGACGTTATACGAAAATGACATTTTGTGAATGTGACATTATACGCCTTGTCCCATTGGGTTCATGAGGTCTGTGTAGCAATGTGTAACTGGCTATATTCGTATTTACAACCCAGTATGATACTGATAAAAGGCAACAGAACTACTTTAAATGCAAGCTTTATGTCCCTTATCATTCCAACTATCATATTTCATAATTTCAACTCAGCATCTCAGCAGGTAACGAAAGTGAGTATTTTTATGTGACGCGTTTAACCTTTAACTTTTCAACTGGTTTGAATTTTAATAAATCAATACATGAATGTAAGATGTTTTTACTTACAGATGCGTTCTACCTGCCTCTATTGTAGCACATCCCGGCCACTCCATACAAAAGTCGCGTCGTTTACTACAACATAAACAATGACGTCTGCGCAGAGCGTGAATGAGCGCGTGTGCGTGCGACGCCATACAAACTGCTGATTTGTGTATGATGGGAGGTGAGGTCGACGCGAAAGAGCGGCAGGGAGTGGCCATTGTACGTTGTACTATCACTTGTGGCAAGAAGAATGCAAGGTGCAACACTGGCACCCGGCATTCACAGTCCCGAGCCATTTACCATTAGTGCCAAGACGTTAACGCGAATCAAAAACAATTATTAAAAATTAGTAGACACAATGCCTTATTGTGTGTTCAAATTCTTTTCCTTTCTTTGCGTACTACATGGATAAATGAGTAGATATTGAGCGCTTACTTACAGCAAATTTTTACTGCCACAACTTTCGCATATGGCCCGTCTATATATAAGAAGTCGTAGTACATCAATACATCTTTTATTATATATAACGGTGATGCTTAACTCGCTTAAAGAGTTATCGATGAGCAGGTTTTCGCGGCGGGGCGTCTTTTGGTGGCCCCGACAGCCCCCTGGGGTACTTGCCCCTCCATTGTGTTCACGATGCGAGCTGATCATAGGCTGTTAATATTATTCTCGTCTTTAAATAACAAGGAGATAATTTCCAACGCCTGTTGGCAGACGCATTTAAAAGTAAATGTGCTCTTACCGCCTGTCATCGCGGCAGTGAAATAATGAGTGGTTAAAAAAATAAATAGTGTTGTTGTATTTTAAAAGCGAAAGCAAAGATAATGTCGTAGATTAAGCTGGATTTTTTTCTAGAATGTATATCACTAATCCGGTTATATTTAGTATATATATTATATAAGATATGTAGTATATCACTAGTAGCGGCCGGAAGCTGGATGCAAAAGGTGAAGGATCGTATTTCGTGGAAAGCATTGGGGAAGGCTTATATACAGCAGTGGGTAGATACAGGCTTATAATGATGACGATGATATCACTAATCACAGATATGTCAAGATATGAAGAATGTGCGTAGAATCCTCTCTGAATCTCGTGAGAGAAGTATGCCCTTGAGGATTTTTTATTCCTGCGAGTGATCTTACCAGACGTGAACAGATGCTGCATTAGGAGCGTAGGTGCCAAGTTACAAATCATTACTGTTTTTATAAATTAGCGGCCTTTTAAGATCAAACACTGGCTCTACCAACCAGCAGTTGAGCAGCGTGGTGTACTCTCTATATATCTACTGAGGAGCGACCTGCATCCCCGCGTGGGATGAGTATGTATTGATTAAAATACGATGCCAATATGCGTACTGTAGTTTTATTTTTCATACTGCCAAAGTCGTCATTAGCTCATCCCACTGTTGGGATATGGGTCTCTCGTCAATCGAAGGGGTTTAGTTAGCATATTCCACCACATTGCTCAACTGCGGGTTGGTGGAAGCCAGTATTTTCAAGCCTCCTGAAGGCCACTGACTTGGCTGTCATCAAATTACAACAGCCGGGAACGACTGTTTAACGTGCTCTCCGAATCATGCAAGAGCACGAGATAAATAAACCCATCCATGGACAGACTACAGTCGACGTTGCTTAACTTGCGTGTTCGATTAGTTATACTGCCAATAGGCTTCATCATCAGGTCCATTTTAGTCTCCTCTACAGGAGCACGACCCTCTCTCGTCCGTCCTAAACGAAAGGAGGATTTGGCCTATACTCCCCACGCTGGCCTAACGGGTTGGGGAGGCCTGATCGATATTTGATAATGTATTTCCCTTAGGCGCCTTGTACGACATCCACGGGAAGAAACGGAGTGATTCTATTCTAGTCTGCCGGAAACCACACGGCTGAGCCAATAGACTTACTGTAATTTTATTTTATTTTCTATACCACTGCCAAAGTACCGGTACACAAACACTCGTGACGGTTGCCTAACAATCGTCTGTATTTCTGTGTGTACGTAAAACAGTAAACGTGCTCTCATGCGCCATTACACGTGGAGTACATGTAGAATAACCAAAAGTGGGCCCGTCCGCAAATGTTTATGTACTCTGAGTGTTTGGTTTGTTTGATTTGACGAGCGCAATCGTTTGATTGCTCGATGTTAGCCGCTTTTACCACTTCAAAGTATTCACAGACCTACTTTCATTGTGTGTTATTTTTGAAATTTCGTAATAGATATACTAGCTCGAAATGACAGACCATTATATGTTGAGTGTGAAGCTTTAGAATTAATAGATTTCGTTTTTGTACTATTTTTTTTTTCTAGTGTCATCTCCTAAGTTAGATTATTTTGACTTTCGAGATAGTTGGTCTAATTGTATTATGAGTAATAGATTCCTAATTAGACCCGCTTGCGGTACTCCCAGCCGATATGAGCCGCTACGAGAGTATTCTGCCCCAGTCATATGGTTGCAGTAACTGCAATAAGCTTGCAACATGAAATATTTAAATATCGTTCGTGCGTTGCCATCCCTACTATTAACGCAGGGACTTCCATCCTGGAGACCTTACTTACTCGCAGGAACACGACAAGTCCCAAAGGATTTGTTATTTGGCTGCGGTATTCTGGGTAGTGGAAGAAACTCTTGATCTTAATTCTCTTAACAAATTTTTTTGCACTCCCCCTATTTCTTTGGACCTTCCTACAAAAACTTCTACCCTGTCGTCTCTTTCCCAGCAGGCTGCTCCCAGTTGTGATTCTTTTTCTTTCCGCATTATCACAGAGGAGGAAGTTAAAAAGAGCATCTTATCTATTTCCACAAATGCTGTTGGTAGTGATGAGGTGAGTCGTGATATGTTGCTCCCAATACTTGACAGTGTTATTCCAGTGATAACACATATACTAAACATCTCGCTCACGACTAACGTATTTCCATCAGCATGGAAGCTGGCTCATGTCATCCCCTTTCCTAAAATATCGAATCCGGTATCTTTTGCCCAGTATCGCCCAATTTCTATCCTTCCTTTACTTTCTAAAGTATTGGAAAGTCTGGTAAATAATCAACTTCTTGAATATTTATCTAGCAATCAACTTCTCTGCCCTTTTCAGTCTGGCTTTCGTCCCAACCACAGTACAGTGAGCGCATTGCTGAATGTCACTGATGACATAAGGCATGCTATGGATAACAAAAAACTCACTTTGATGATCTTATTAGATTTCAGTAATGCATTTAACTCTATCGATTTTGACATACTCCTAGGAATCCTTCGTACGATTAACTTCTCTCCATAATTGCATGGTTCGACTCGTATCTTCGAGGCCGCCGACAATGTATCAAAACCGACTCGTTATCTTCAGACTGGGCTGATTTAGTAGCTGGCGTGCCTCAAGGTGGTGTCTTATCTCCACTACTTTTTTCGATTTTTATTAATGAACTGTCCAAAATTCTTACTTCTTCCTACCACCTATACGCAGATGACTTGCAAATTTATAGTAATTTTACCTGCTCTGAGGCATCTGAAGTTTTCTGCGCCATAAATCGGGATCTGTCTGCCATCAAGATGTGGGCCGATAAGCACGGTTTATTATTAAATCCAACCAAATCTCAGGCTATCGTGATTGGCAGCGCACAATTGAAAAATAGGTTTAGCTTTAACGATTTACCGGATATTTCATATAATGGTGTCAAAATCGCCTTCACAAATAAAACAAAAAATCTAGGTCTCATCATTGATGAATCACTGTCATGGTCTTTTCATATTAACGAGGTTAGTAAGCGCATGCACTACACGTTTCATTCACTCAAGCGACTCCAATCCTTTTTGCCATTCAAAACTAAAGTTATGCTCGCTCAGACCCTTTTACTTCCGATTCTCGATTACGCTGACATCTGCTATTTGGATGCGACAGAGGAGCTATTGAATAAGCTGGAGCGCCTGCAAAATCTTGCTATTAGATTTGTTTTTGGTCTCAGAAAATTTGATCATGTATCTGAATTTCGGACTCAATTAAAGTGGCTCCCTATTCGACTTCGCAGAAATGTGCACTTGCTGTCGTTTTTATACAAATTATTTAAAAACCCTAACTCTCCTCAATACCTCCTTTCCCGTTTCCCATTATTACCACCTCCAACCCGATCTCAGCGCACGTGTCATATAAAAACATTGGATTACCCCACTTCTAATACTAAATTCTTTTTTAACTCTTTCACTGTTCGTGCAGCGCAAATGTGGAATAAACTGCCACCGGAGATTAGAGATAGCCCGTCCGTCACATCCTTTAAAAAGAGATTAAAAGAGTACTATTTAACTGATACACTGGAATAATATTATGTATATTTATCTGGTTTATATATTATGTATTTATATATGTATATTATGTTTTAATAAGTTTATGTAAGTGTATGTGAATATATATATATATATATATATATGTATGTGTATGTGTGTATGTATGTGTATATGTATGTGTATGTATGTATATATATATATAATATATGTATATGTGTGTATGTGTGTGTGTATGTATGTGTGTGTATATGTATACATACATATATATTAAGTTTCACTACAGAATATCTTTTATAATTATCAAATATGTTTTATTTAAGTAACCATTTAATATTCGTTGCACTAGTTTGTTTAGTCTCCCGTCCAATAACTTTGCTATTACTATCATTAGGTTAGCTGGAAGAGATCTCTTGTAGAGATAAGCTCACCTTTGTATATATCCTATATCACTATGTTGTGTAATTGTTTGTTATGTGCAATAAAGAGTATAATACTTCCCCAGTCAGACAGTTTATAAAATACGCCAAACCCTACCTCTCGTTTCATTAGAGCCTCATTTGTCAGTCAGCAGGGTGCACCACGTGAATAGGTGAGGTTGGCTTTGGTTTAATTATGTTGATGAACCACTTACATCATAGATCCACAGCAGAGTAATAATAAATAATAATAAATATTCTAGACAATTTGCACAGCGCCATCTAGTCTCAAATTATCCCAATAGCACAAAGCTTGTAAATAAATTTCTTTTGGGTATACTTACTTATAATACATGGAAAACACCCAAACCAAAACAATCAGACATGTTCATGCACACAAATGTTTGTCTTGTGCGGAGATCGAACCCGCGTCCACAGAGTCAAAGTATTTGCTAATCATTCAACCACCGGGGTCGTCCATAAAAATGAAATAAATAATAGATATAATAATATAATAAAATGAATACAGACTTTTTCCGACCATTACTTTATTTTCCATTCCATCTAACAACCAACAATCAATCCTTGAAAAGGGCAATGATCGAATGGACTTCCTGTTTATAGCACTAAGTTTAATGGTTCCATGTTTTATGAACTATTAAAAACATACATAAGGAAAGTAAAAACATTTTATCAAGCAATTAACTCCCCAGTGAGAAATCGCGTTGTACCGACGTTTGTTGACTTTGGTACTCGTATTATAATATAATGTTTGTGCATGTTGTTTACTTTGAATATGATAAAGACCACCCGGCTTTTGTGAGGGAGATGTTCCTAATATCTGCTTAAACTCACAGTTGGTACGACTCAAACAAACAGACAAGACAAACAAACAGTTTCGAGACGGTCTTGAGAGTTCTTGGCGAATGCTTAACTTCGAAATTGTGACACGCAGATTTTGGCCAATAAAATAGCAAACATTTTAATATATAAAATGTCGATGAGCAACTTATTTGTAAATTGTTGGCAGCGCCACTTATTATAGAATGGCAAAAGATCCCTTATTCGGATAAGTCTGCCATTGTATGCAGTAAAAACCAGCAATATCCGCTTTTTAACCAATTCCAAAAAAGGAGGAGCCTCTCAATTCGGCAGTATTTTTTTTTTGTTACTAAATTGTGATTTAAAATAAAAAAACCAGCAATATCCGCTTTTTAACCAATTCCAAAAAAGGAGGAGCCTCTCAATTCGGCAGTATTTTTTTTTGTTACTATATTGTGATTTATAAACCGATTTGAAAAAAACTTTTTTTATTTGAAAGAGTATTCTTCCAGATTGGTCAATTTGATTGGTTGAGCCAAAGTCAACCAAAGCAAATGGTGTAATACTAACGAGAGTTACTGGTAAAAAGACAGGGGAAGCACCTCCACCACCACAGCCAAACAACAATTCCTAGAAGCTTAGAGGGTTATTGTGCTCTTGAGAGTGAGTGAGGTTATCACAAAGCAGTTGTTGCGATGGCATCGGAATTAAACGTATATAGGCTACGGTAACTGCTTCACATCAGGCAGGATATATGCTTCACTGCAACCTGACGTAGTATAAAATATATACCTATATACATTTCTTGAGAAGTACTTAGTTGCAAATTACTAGTCACTTCAGTGTTCATGTCATGACTGAAAAGTGAACATAATATTTTAGTCAGTTTCCACGAAAATCTAAAAGTGAGGGCAATCCGATTGCAACTTTTACTTTTAACAGTAAAAGAACCATTAACGACTTATACAAAGAAAGTTTGTAAACCTTTTATACCATACCTTTTTGTTAAACAAGTATCCACGAAAGGGTTCTTTTCTTACTTTTGCTCAACTTCTTTGTTTACTGAATGAATTATGCAGTAGTATAAATACTGAATATAAATTCACATAAAATATTCTTGGACAAATTGACGACGACGAGCCCGGTGGTCGAATGGCTAGCAATGGCTACTTTGATTCCGAAGTCGCGGGATCAATCCCCACACAAGACAAACGTTTTTGTGCTTGCAAAAGTTCTGTTTGTCTTAGTTTTGTGTTTTCTATGTATTAAAGTACATTTATTAGTTTGTAATGTATTCAAATACATTTCGATACCTCCAAGGAACACTACGCCAACTAAAATTTCGATAGTTTTATTTTTTTATCTAAATCGATTAATTACTTCATTAACATTATGCTACCTGAATTCTATTTATAAAAGACACACAGACACAACAAAATCGACAAATACAAACCGCTAACTAAATGTATAACTCATATTAGCGGTGTGTATCTGGATGGGTATGTTTTGATTTGGCGTAGTGTTCATTGGAGGTATCGATTTATTAGTTGTCTAACTTGGGACTAGAGTGCGCTGTATAAATTGTCCAGAAATATTTATTATTATTATGAAAAAAATATACGAGATGCTTTATACGAGTAGCAAACCCTACCTATAGACTCATCATGTTCCTTTCCCATCATTTGGGGTCGGCGCAGTATGTGTTTTTCTTCCATTTATCTTATCACCCGTCATGTCTACAGTTCATCTCTCACTCTATACAACCACCTCATAAGTGAAAGAACATGAGGAGCGCACAGGGAGCCGAAAGCTGGACACGAATGATAGTGAACTAAGGAGCTCGGGGGAATCAATCTGATTGTTGAAAATTTTATAAAGAATTAATTGATCAAACATTATGCGTCTGTCGGCCAAAGAAAGAATCTGAAGCATGTGCAAAGAAGTTTCATATGATTAATTAACATAGTTAAGCGATTTTAAAATCTTTTATTGTACTTTAAATGTTGCCAACTATACTGTTTTAAAATACTATTTTACTGAATTTTTCGCGTTTAACACTATTTTCCTCCTCCATTTATAAAATCAATAACCATATACCAATACTTTAAATAGGTCTTTCTATAATGTACAAAATTTTGGAACTGGTTGCAGATTTTCATTCCAATAAAAAAAATATAATTATATACAATATATTTCTTCTCTATGTTAAAGTAAAGCCGTGCACGCGATTTCATTCACGTGAGTTATTGATAGATGAAAGCTCAAAAGCAAACCATATCGCGTTTTAAAAAGGGGTCTTTTCTGGCTGTAAATTTATGAATTTGCTCAACATTCAGTAACATATATATCTAGAGTTCTATTTACTGGTAACAAGTCCCGACTCTGTCTCGATCATGTCAACGTAAACAAACCGACCAAATAGAGAAGAAGTCTCATGTGGTGGATTTATAAGATACGTGTCACATATCAAAATTATATGGCTTACTTGCTCACATTTTGAAGTGAGCAACCTGGCTAATTGGGATATGTAACACGCGTCTGGTAAATTTACATTAAGAAACTTTTTCTCGTAAGCGCAGATTGTGCTATTATTAGATAGGTACTTTTGAGGTTGCTCAAAAGATAACCTGTAAAATTTTACATTTACGCTATCAGCTACGAGCTAACACGTCTTCAGGAACCGCTGAAGAACTCCGTTAACGAGGTTATCATTGTGAAGGGGAGTCGTTGGTTTGGAAAGCCTGAAAACGCGACGGGGAGACTAGACGAAAAAAATTCGTTTCCGACGGCTACATGTACAGAGTACAGCGACCTTTTCAGGAGACACAGTATAGACGAATGAGTAATATGCATGCAATTTATTTAACTCTTTGTATTACTCGGTGGAAAACAACCTTGCGGCACGCCTGATATAAAGCATTTACCATAGCTTATAAACGTCTACAACATGCATTCTGTACATTTGTAAAGTAAACCTGCCAATTAAAAAAAAAATTAAGACTATTTCTGTAGGTATATGAAAAATAACAACTTTTCAGGTCTTACGTTTAAGTTATTGCCAAACATCTTCAGCTTAGTCAATAAAGCTCCTTCATTTCTACCAGCTAAGCTAAATACAAGTAGCATAAATCTAAGTTGAAGTGTGATTTCCGCAATCAAAAAATCCAATGGTAATCGGCTTCAGCTTCGGCGTCAAGGCCCCAGATTAATTTCAAGAGTACTCCTACTAGTGTGTGGTTGCTCTGAATACGAACTCGGTATTATATGGGATGGGGGCCCACCACACATTCCCAACACTGTATCTCCTGTGTAGCCAGCAGGGGCGCCGACTCCGTGGGTGCTCGGGGGCTCGTGCACCCATGAGAAATAAACAGTGGGTGCCGAGCACCCATGAGAATAGACATCAAGAAACAGATCAGTAATCGTCTTTTAGGGATGATAGGTGAATATACATATATTAGTAGGTAAATATACTTTTTAGAGTCATCAAATGAGAGATTAACAGCGGCGACCGCGAAAAAAGGCAATGAACAGTGAAGTCTATTGCACTCCCGGTAGTAAAACTACGGCTGCCTTGGAACTCACAACGAATTTAATCAGAAGAAATTAGTAGAAGTAAGAAGCTTCAGAAACTCCGTATTTTAAAATCCTTTTGAACACTCATCTTCCCTACTCTATG
This sequence comes from Hypsopygia costalis, assembly GCA_937001555.2. Taxonomy (NCBI): domain Eukaryota; kingdom Metazoa; phylum Arthropoda; class Insecta; order Lepidoptera; family Pyralidae; genus Hypsopygia; species Hypsopygia costalis. The sequence goes on from OW443333.2 coordinate 13,049,276, forward strand.
TATCCTCAACAGTCGCGTTAGTATGTAAGTCGGCGAGCGATTCGCGATCCCCTTACCATGATAACACGCACGGCAACCGACAGCGGTGCCGCCGTACCTATTTGTAATTTACTTAAAAATATGGACGCAGATAGTGGCCCCTCCTCGCTGCTAATTCCACAGTTTTGTTACACGTCGTTCTCAAACGCCGAAAATTTGTTAGGTCTTTGTTATTGATCTGTTAGGGAATGTTGATGGTATTACAGAATTACTCGATAAGGAATTCAATGTTTTTTGTTAACACCTAATTTAGTTTGTTTTTATAAGTCGAGAATTGTAATTTGGCACGATACTGTCCGACAATGTCAAATTGTATTTATATAATAATTGGTAGCAGACTTTATAACTCTGTTATAGGCAGGATATGACATATAATAAAATATATTTTTATTAAAAATTTATAATATTCTTTAGTAAGATTGGTTTTTGTAGTGAAAACTTCTTAACCGGCCTTGTGCACATTTTGGGATGGGTAAAAAATGTTAAACTCGCGTCAGGACACATGCCTAATCGAAAATTCGTAAGACGGAGGGAGAGTAGACCGCCGCCGGCGCGGCGTAGGAGGAAGTAATATCCCCCTGTCTTTCTACCGTGCAGCGAAAATGTATGCCTGCTCCTGTTCTTTATTCTCAATGTAATATAAATTATCACGTTTGTGTACGATAGCGCAATAAATGAATATTGTATTTTACCACATTAATGATAGTACTTTTATACTGATAAATAAAGCAATTCATGCGAAATTATTCCCTAACCATTCCAAAATATTCAAAAATGCACAACGTTAATGTTCAAGTTTTCACTTCTGCCGGCACTCCCAGAGTGCAACTCGTTTTTTTTTATACTACGTCGGGTAGCAGATGATAAGCGGTTAGCCTAGCGAGATCAAGGCTCGCAACATGAAATATCTTAAGGCTCTTGCTTAGGCTCTAAGGATCGTGGTGAGTCTGTTAAGCCCTAAAGTAAAGTAATGGTTAGGTAGCTTTTGAGTTTATCGCGGTCAAACATAGTGGACATGAGATTTTGATGTATGTAAAATTAGCATTTAAAAAATATGTCACATTAAATATATTATTATGATGTTTTATTGTATCCCTACCAATATAATGCGAATATGAGTTTCTTTGTGACGCATTCACGCCGAACCTACTTACCCGATCATCATGAATCTTTGTACACATATTCTCGAAGGTATTGGGAAGGACAGAGGTTATGTTTTATTTAAAAAAATTAGTAAACACGGACGAAGCCACGGGTGGAAGCTAGTATTTATTAAATTCTAGGTATCATGTTCGCGAACTATTAAGTTTTATTTGAACAATTTTCGTGCTGTATTATAAATTCATTTATCATAAGGTCCTAACTCAATTAAAGTGCAGTTTTCATACCGCAACCATTAATCAAAACGATATGAAATCTGATACTTTATAATATTATGAAATTAGTTATAAATATGTAAAGTTAAACTGAAAATGCTTTAAAACTTACATCAATCTTAGCAACGACGAGCTCGGTGGTCGAATGGTTAGCCAATGGCCACTTTGACTCCGAGGCCATGGGTTCGATTCCCGCATTAGACAAATATTTGTGTGTATGAACATGTTTGTTTGTCATCGTCTGGGTGTTTTCTATCTATTCGTTCATCATCAACTCTTATTCATCTCACTGCTGGGATATGGGTGTCACCTCAATTGAAGGTTTAGAGCGTACTCCACCACGCTGCTCAACTGCGGGTTGGTGAAGGTGTATTATACGTATGTATTTACAAAAAATATATTTAAGTATAATAACAGTTATTTAGTGCCCATAGTACAAGCTTTGCTCACTATAATTTGTCAAAGCATAATTATTTAATTATTACTTTAGCGAAATTCTTTCAGTTCACATATATTTCCATACAAATGTAAAAACATTATTAGGTACTATCCAAAATTAAACATGAAATCAATTTACTTCATAATCTAGGGTTATTGCTAAATTTCTCAGTCAAAACACAGCTTTCATTTTCGGAATTATAAAGCACGAAAACACCAATTTTAAGGCAACTTTGGACTTCACTGTAATCGATCAACAAGCATAGTATATTCGAAAGTTTGAATAACTTAATTTTGCGTAAATGCACTAAGTATTTATGGTTTAATTTCAGTTCTCCTAAACAACTATTCAATTCGCTTCCCCTTTTTCCAAATAATACAAATACTAGCTGCCCGCCCCGGCTTCACACGGGTAGAAAGTGGTGTTTTATTTTCCTCACAATTTTTACGTCTTTTCTCTCTATAAGAACCTTCCTTATACGTTAACGACAATATTAAAACAAAAATTAGCAGAATTGGTAGAGCCGTTCTCGAGTTATGTGCTTAGCAACATTCATTTTAATATGGGAGCACCTGAAGAATGTACCCTCTCAAACAAATAATAATTATTAAAATTGCTGTACAATTATCCGAGAAATCAACTGAAACTATATTTAAAAAATACATACAGTCGAACATAGAACCGCCCTACAAGTACAATAAACAACAATAACAGGTAATTTCTGGGACAAAAACTATCCTATGTCCTTTCCCAGGACTCAAGGTATCTCGGAACCAAATTTTATCTAAATTGGTCCAGCGATTTAAGCGTGAAGAGGTAATAGCTAGACACTCTATCGCATTTATAATATTAGTATGGATTGGCGTTCCGAAAAACCGAAAAAACGACACATGTATTGATATTTCAACATTAGCCACGTTGAATTTTAAAATGGTTGTTGTTTTCGTAATCAGCCCGATTAACCAAAAAAAAATACCAATGAAGATTTTCAGCCTTTTTGACTCCAGTTTACCCTTTTAAGGATTGAATTTTTAAAAATTCTGAAACACGTGTTTACTCTTTTATCTCGTTTAGAAGTACTCGTGTAAAGTTTATGATAAAATAGTCCAACTAATTTCGTTTCCCCATACAAACTTTGGACTTTCATTTCACTCCCTTAGGGGTTGAATTTCCAAATTCCCGCCTTAGTGAGCACCTACGTCCTAATAGGAATCTTCATGCAAAATTTGAGATTGCTAGCACTTGTAGTTTCTGAGACTTCGTGATGAGTGAGTGAGTGAGTCAGTGGTTTTCTCTTTTATATATTTAGATTAAAAACCGGGACTCATGTGGTGTGTGCATGAACTACCTAATTAATTGTTAATCATTGGACGAGTTGGTCCAAGCGGACTACCTATTCTAAAATGATGATACTGAAAGTCAGTTGCCGCTGCAATTTGGGCTCCTCTTTTCGCTAACCATAAGGCGATATTTGGCTGCGGTATTCTGTGACGTGGGTGTTCACTTATTAACAGCATCTATAAGATTATATCCTCATATTTACTGCTTCATATCTACGTCAACGACCGTGCCCAGTTAAGTAACCAGTAGTTATGACATATAAATTGCGTATAGATAATTTTGCAGTTTCTTCGATACAAATTGGTTTTAAATAAGAATTTTAGTGGCAACATTTATTTTGCAAGGTATATTCGTGATCATTTATTCTGCTATCTAGATGTGTCACCAATCATATTATTAATAACTTCTTAGTAAATTCTAGTATTCGTCTGGTTCTTGACTGCCGGTTGGTGATAACAGACTTATGGAATAAATTTGAATTCCAATTAGCAAGTACTTAGTTACCTAAATGTATAGAAATTTTATATGTTCTACTCGGTTTTTCTGTTTCAAATAGTACATAAGTATGTCTATAGGTTAATTTATATTAGAATACTTCCAAACACTTATCCTTTCATATGTATTGATAAAACAATAAGACTTTTTTTTTTTACATTTCACTATATTTTTTGTATGGGTTGTGAAGAAAGGTAATGTCGATCAACATTGTCTGACACGGCGCTGAACATGTTAAATCCATAAGTTAGACTAGTTTGAGATTAGATTAGACTGGGTATTTTGTCTAGATATATTAAATAAATAAATAAATATTCTTGGACAAATAACACTGCGTGAAGATCTAGTTCCAAACTAAGCAAAGCTTGTACTATGGGTATAATTGATATATGTACTTTATGTACTCTCATACTGAAATTTAGAGATTAAAAAACTAAACACAGAATCTTAATGTCAGTCTTTTACGGACAAGCCATCAAAATAATTTTAAAAAGTTACTTTTCGTTCTTTATGGGCAACTGTATCGAAAAATAACTTTTTTCCAGTTCGATACAGCGGCAAGCAGGTTGCAATGCAAATGCATTGCATCTTTGCAAAAAATTTCTACATAATCTGTGAACGCGGCGCCGCGCGGCGCATCGCGTTTACGCACCACGCATGCTCGATCTACAAATGGATTTGACCGTGTGGTTTCCGGCAGACTAGAATAGAATCAATCCGTTTCTTCTCGTGGATGTCGTACAAGGCGACTAAGGGAAATACATTATCAAATATCGTTCAGGCCTTCCCAACCCGTTTGGCCCGCGTGGGGAGTGTAGGCCAAATCAGCCTTCCGTCTAGGACGGACGAGAGAGGATCTTGCTCTTGCAGTGGAGACTAAAATGGACCTGATGATGATGATGATGACGACGTACTTCGCTATGTTGTAATTATACTACTTAAGAGAAACGAACGTGCCAAGGTTTCCCCAGATACTACAGTATTTTGGAGTGCAAGTGGCTCACAACAAAGAGGCTCTGACAAAAGAGAGGTAAGTACAGCGTATTTGTAAGCTGCCCAACACGGTACTAGCATACCCCGGCCACTCCATACAAATGTCACGTCGGTAACTACTACATGAACAATGACGTCTGTGCAAAGCAAAGTAATGTGCATGCGTACGACATCATACAAACTGTTCCAATTCCGTCTCAGAGGGGAAATGAGGTCGAGACGAGTGAGAGATAGTGGCAGGGAGTGGCCATCCTGTTCGTAGTACCATTATATATACTGTGGTAATAGCTATAACTTTGGTATTTCAAATTACCCAGAAATTAGCCCTCGAGTAGCACCTCAGATCAATAAAAACGTTAGATATCGCATGATTTTTCGTTTCATCGCATCTATCATGACCCACGAGATAAGCACCTTCTTATTAACATGAATGTAGCCCTTTAAAGACTATAGTACAAATCGTGTTCTGGCACAAGATGGATAATATCTTGAATCGATTTAACCCCCTAATCCATTACGTGTCATAGAAAAAACAATAGTGCGACCAGCATTAGTCATGGTTCACGTTGTGCCATAAATCACCAAAAAACAGGCGGCTATCGCGTGACTGCCACGTTATGTATACCGATGTCATAATTCTGTGTTGATTTCGTTCAGCCGTGACTAATGCTTGGGGGTTCCGATAATTGCTGCCGAATTAAACTTGAACTATTTATTACTTTGTTTTGGTGAACTATAAGACATAGCGTGCGGTCTGTACTAGACAATGTGCTAGTCACGACAGTTCCAATCGATATAGGGATTGGTCTAATTTAAACACTCCCTATTTAACGATGAGGCCACAAGTTGAGGGATATTGAATTATTTTTACCGTATAAATAAATATAAATAAATATTCTTGGACAATTTACACAGCGCCATCTAGTCCCAAATTAAGCGCAATGCTTGTACCATGGGTACTAGACAACTGATAAATGTACCCAAATACATTTTCTTCCGTAAATACATACATATAATACATAGAAAATACCCTGACCAAGACAAACAGACATGTTCATGCACACAAATCTTTGTCATGTGCGGGGATCGAACCCGCGAACTCGGAGTTAAAGTGGCCATTGCTAACCATTCGACTACCGAGCTCGTCGTCAAAATGTAAGAACCGAATATTTACTCAGACACGATGCCGATTTATTTACTGTCATAGATGAGGGCACAGACGGGTGTAAGCGGTTCATCACCATCTTTGAACGAAAGCCGACCTCACTTGCACGTGGTGCACCCTGCTGACTGACACGGGAGGCTCAGGGCATAACGTATTTTTCAAGCTGTCCGACGACGGGGGAAATACCTTCACCTCACAGAATACCGCAGCCAAATAACAATTTCCTTGAGGGTTTGTGTGTTCCTGTGAGTGAGTGAGGTCACCAGAAAGAAAGAAAGGAAGGGAGGAGTATTAGCGACTCCTTGGTGTTGCTGATCTCCATGGGCGGTGGTATCTGCTTTCAAACGACACACAGGTCGTTTGCCCCCCTGTCAATAAAAAACTATATATGTACATAGGAGGAGTAGTACTCTCAACTCCTTAAACTACTCACCTCCACACAACTTCAAGGGCACAAATAGGTATAAAATAACAAAATTAAATTTTCTTAGGAAGGGAATTACAATACTGCACTATTTGTCTACTGTGGCAGTAGAAACTTACTAAAATCCATTATTTCGTAGACCTTACATGGAGACTATCTCTTAAAAAAATCTATGTATGGTAATATGCAAAAAATACAATTGTTTTGCATGACTTAAAAGAAAAGGAAATTTGGTCATCACACACATAACGCATTCAAAGAGTCGAGTGTAAGGAACTTTATCTACGTAGATGAGTTAATCACAGATCAATGATTGGTCTCCGCTGCGCTCCAACAATATGAATAACGTTTTATTTATCAACAAAAGCTGCTTATCAATTAGGCATATACAGATAGAAGACTCGATAACCTACGCTGAAACCGGCGGATATTTTTTGTCGCATTGTATGTGTATGTCGGTGAAATCTATGACATTAAATATATCGACGGGTCATACGCGAACATTTAAAGCACTAAAAGGTAGCGACAAAGACTTTACTCAAAGTGTATGTCTATATATCTTACTGTAGCAGTATATTAAACACTGTCTCAACATACGTTTTTTGATTGCGCTAGATGGCGCGAGTAGTAAACAAGTAGCTCCGCATATAAAATTGATTAAAAATATAAACAGTGCTTAAATTTATTATTTATTTTTTACTAACTGCCCGGACAGACCCGTTCTGTCAAAAGTATAGTTTTTTTTTCGTATTTTCGTATAGTTTTATTACTATAGTACTATATACCTACGCAATTTTCAATTTTTATGTTTACTATTTAATAAAACTTTCCATGTGCCAGAAGGAAAATACGAAAAAAAAATTGCCTAATTGGTCGAGCCGTTCCCTCCTGAATTGAATATTGCGCTTGGTAACATTCATTTTTATTTATATAGATAGATTTGTAAGAACAGAATAGATTTTGACTGAATAAATAGCACAAAATGCAAGATAAAAACAAAGGACATGTTTTTAAAATTTACAACACCAAAAACCAAGAAACGATAGAAGCAAGGAAATTCTGTCGATAACTCACGAATAGCGCGACGGGGACCCAGACACCCTACACCTGAAGTGTGGAACTGGAAATTGGAACCCGTAACTCAACAAGTATTAGGGGAAGGAAAACTCCCGCGCGCCATCTGTAGGCCTTATCTGCCGCTATAAATATTATACGGAACCAAGAACAGCGTACGAGTTATTGCTCCGAAGGTACCGTCACTCGCTGTAATGGATAATTCATGCACCCCGCTTCACTGTTTCATAATTTTACGGGCATTTTTTGTAATTATTGTCATAGGTTCGTGAGTTTCGTGACTACTTTCAGCGGTATAATATCGTTAATGTATACTAAATATTGTAAGGTATAATTTTCTGTACAATGAAAATAGAAATTTAGGTTCATATCGGCGTTATTTTTTAAGTACAACTAATTTCAAGTAATATGTAAAATTGTTGTTTCAAATTGTAATGAAATAAGACTTGCACCAGTGCACTGACTAGGGTACCAGAAGTTCATGTAGTGTCCGTCTGGAATCGGATACGTAAGATAAGTAACTTCAGATCGACTAATTGATAGCATTGGTCCTTTCTTGTAGCTTATTCTGTTCTCAAATACTGATATAGGCCACACTCTAACAATTTCAATAGCCCGTGTCAAATAAGCTATCCTGATGCAGTACATACTATAAATATTTTAAACATGGAAAAATTCCCCTACCCCTCATAGGTGAGATTTGACCCCACGATCTCTCGGTTACCGGTCGAGCGCTCTTTCAACTGAGCTACCAGATGGGTTTGTGATGGTGGTGAATTTTTAAATTTTATAATTAAATTAAATTAAAATAGGTATATAGTTAAATTAAAATAAACCTTATAGGAAACCGAACGCTCGCAAGATTTCGTATTCGGGGGTAAACCAGCATATCCCAGCAGTGGGATGAATAATAGACGACGATGGAGATCCGGTCGATTCGAGCTCATCCAAATTAGGCGATAAAACTTCGTTTGATTATAATAAGCCTCCTGTCATCTAGCGACTGTTCTCCTACTTCATTTTCCTGTGTTACGCTCTATAAGTATTTTTACTTATTCTGTGTTGAAGTTAGAAAGTCGAGTACTAATTAATTAACACTGTGTTATCTTCTAGGTAGCAACACTCGTGTCTGTGAATCGAAGACATTTCTTTGACTTTTTAAGAACTACTTTGTAACTTCCTGTGTATAGTGCAAGTAGTTTTTGATAATGAAAATGCAGGCTTTACTTTTGACAGACACAATTGCTTTTACAAAAATCTATCTCGCTTTCTAAGTATCCGAAATAAAAGGTTAATAAATTAAATCATGGGTACTGCCTAACTCAATAATAATAACTATGACACAAATGTTAATGTACTGCTAGAATTGTAAATATGTGTTATGAATATTTACGGACTAGTTTGAAATTAATTTCAAGATTGAAATGTTACACAGTCACGTCTACGTTACAAGGACAAATGACCACCGTTTTGTGTTTCAGCACGAGTATGATAAAATGCCATTTAGCTATGGAAATGTGATACAGAAACTAAAACCTGCTATTAATTACTAACTCCTGACCGCGTTTCTGTCAATATGGAGTTCGGAAAAATAATCTATTATTATTGAACTACACAATCGTCATTTTTATAGCACTAAGTAGATTACAAGCATACATCCTGCCTAATAACAAACAACGTAACCTTTTATCGTTTACAACACCAGAGGCATCTCTTAAGTATTGGCCCCCTTTATACCGTTCTTGAACCTAATTCAGTTTAACGGAAAACTTTGGCTGGAAGTTCATTCCACGATATAAGAATTCCCGGAAAATCCCCCTCTTTCCTCTTAACTAAACCTTATTGAAACCAGATCATAATCTATATTTACCAAATATAACCTACTTCGTTAATTTAAGTTGTAAATTTAATTTAAGTTACTAAACCATACTCCACTGAGAATCTAAGTTTTGCTTTGAATTATGTTACACACAATGCCACAACTGTACTAAGTTTACAAGTCAAAGTTACTGCCTTTCCTTGTCACTTCTGTTAATTGTTTCAATAACTTCAAAAGTCACTATCCTCTTCCAGCACACAACCCTTCACTCACTATTATCTGTTCTGTGTCATATCTATCACATATGGGGTGTGAGTGATTCACCATCACAATGATCATTAGCTGAAACCAACCTCATCCGATATTATATTTATTAGCAACTCGCTCTGGCTTCGCCCGTGTAGTATAAATGTAATTGTTTATATTATCGTAATTGTACTTGTGAAATATACACTCAATATCCACAGAGATCATGTACAAAGGCGGGCTTATCTCGATAAGAGATCTCTACCAGCCCACCTTCGAGTGTTGGATAAAATAGGGAAGCGGCGTGGACGCTAATGAAACACTACACTTACTGAAATTGTTACCGATTTTTGGTGAACGAAATACAATGACTAATTAAACAGTTGTGTGTGTGACTCGGCAGATGTGGCCAGCCCACAGCTACTTAGCAGTGGGCTGGCCACATCTGCCGAGTCAGGGATGGCAGATGGGGTAAAGTCCTAGAGTGGAGGCTGCGTATGGGGCAACGAAGCGCAGGGCGCCCTCTCTCTTGATGGACCGACGATCTCAAAAAAGTGGCTAGTCTCGGTTGGATGCGGAAAGCAGAGGATCGCATATGGTGGAAAGCATTGGAAAATGCCTATATCCAGCAGTGGGTATATACAGGCTGATAATGATGATGGTGAATACCACAAAATAGACTATACAAAATTAGAGGTTTAAGTATTATGTATTATACATATTGGCCGTGTGGGTTCCGGCAGACTAGAATAGAATCACTCCGTCTCTTCCCGTGGATGTCGTGACTAAGGGAAATACATTATCAAATATCGATCAGACCTCCCCAACCCGTCTGGCCAGCGTGGGGAGAGTGGTCCTTCCGTCTAGGACGGACGAGAGAGGGTCGTGCTCCTGTAGTGGAGACTAAAATGGACCTGATGATGATGATTATTATTATACATATAAATCTCTCATCCACGTCTCGTAGTACCTAAGCGACGAGGAGGAGTAAACGGATAAATAGAAAGAGAAGTAGGTACCTATTCATTATAGACTGAAACTAAATAACAATTCTCTAGAAAGCTTCTGTGAAGAGTTTCTGTTTCTGTGAAGAGTATGGTCATCAGAAATTCCTAAAACGGAAGCGGGGATAGCTACGGGTGAACGACACTTACTTATTACTGATATGTTAATATATATATATATATATATATATATATATATATATATATATATATATATATATATATATATATATATATATATATATATATATATATGATATTGATGTTCTATATCCTACGCATCGGAACTAAAAAATCGGCAAAGATAGAGGTCTCCTTTTAGTCGAAAGGGAACAGTTTCTCTATACACGCAACTCTACTAAGTATGATTTTGTGGAGGCCATGTTTAGAAGACGCTCAAAGGAAACTTGACTCTATCATCTCAAAAAATGACACGAAGAATCAACGTGTCTTCCATAACCTAAAATAGAAGATAGTAAAACCCATGCGTAGATAGGCTGAGATCGACACGTTTTTTGACTTGCGTGTTCAATATGATAAGATCATCGAGACTATTGAGTTCTCCATTAATATAAATAGATGACAAATAAATTACCATGTTTATAAACATTGGCTTACTACGGACATAAATAATTGGCTGTTTATTACGCTCTAATAGCGCTAGTTCCGCTTGGGCGACTCTTACCCCCAATCTAGTCGATATCTATACCGCCCTTGCTTATTGTTTAAAAACTACGAGCCAGCCTAGTAGAAAAGTATTTCAGTTACTTTTTAAGATTTATACATACTCGGAGAGAGCATACGTAGACCTATTAAAAGTAGGAATAACAGAGACTTAGTAAAGTCTGTGTTATCCCTATATTGTCTATACGTATGTTTATATTTTTTATAAACTACTAAAGTGGTAAACAAGAGAGCAGTTACCGTAGACTATGAACGCCTGTAACACCGGGGCATCACACGCGCGTAGCCGAGCCTGTAAAAATCTTGTCAGTCACGGTCTTTTGAATGATTCAGACAATTGAAATTTTCACATAGTGTATATTATTATTATCACTATACAGAAAAATAAAATAAAATTTTATTTTAAATTTAATGGATATTCTCGTACAAAAAGAAAAAGAATTCTTTTCGATATTTATTGTTCGAATTTGTGTTAAAAAATTCGAACAAGAAATTATTGTACGAGGGTACGGAACCGTTGGTGTGCGAGTACAAGTTGAATTGACCAGTTTTATAAATATCCAATCTTTTAGATTCCGTCCAGATATCGTGGCTCCAATTATCAATTCGATCATAATTATTCGTTATAAAAATGTAAAAATGAATGTAACATAATTGCCCTTATCATGTCATACGAACCAACATTCATTTGTTATCCACGTCACTCCAACACAATGACGGGTACATCTCTCAATTTTTCTCCGTCGACTCTTGACTCCGGAGCGACAGAGGGCCCTTTTGAAAATTGCTCTGGGGGAGTGTTGATTAATAAAGAAAATAAAATTTCACAGCACACGCTGGAGATGTGATTGAGAGGAGTCACGTTTTCGTTTCGGTGTTCCGAATACGTCATTTTTCCGCAAAGTAATATTTGCATGTTGAATTATATTAATATTTTGCATGTGCTTCAGAAAATTGAATATGTTCCTTTATGCGCACATATTATATTAAATAAATGCTTAATCTTTATGTTATTTAACTGAATTTAAGTACTTAAAATTAAAATTAGTTTGTGAAAACTAAAGCAAGCAATTAAACAAGAAAATTGTTATAGTTTCTAAAATTGGCTTAGCTCCCAATGCATCATTTAATACTCTATCGTCTGGAAAACTTTGCCCTGAGAACAGGTTGTAGATAGAACTTGTCGAGGTTTTCCCAGGGGACTACAATATGCAAAACCTTCATACACTATTTGCTCTCTATCAGACAAGCCATACTTGCTTACCATTTTCAGATAATAATAATGGAAATTATAATTCCATGTTACTCGTTGATTAAGCATATAAATTTGCACCAATTTCAAGCATAGTGAACTTTAACCAAAATTTATTCACCGTATAACTTGAACGTTTCATCAATTAAATTTGAGTTAAACGTCTCAATTTCCCCCATATTGAAACTATGCCTGACAAGAGGCGTCATCCAACACCTGGTGAGAAATGCAATCAAGTTTAATTATTACGGGTATTAATAACAAGGGTGCACTTGGGGCGAGGACCTAACCGGTCGCCATGGTAACCCCCCGCGTTTTGGACGCAGCCTGCGATGCCTACCTACACGAACAAGTACGTGTTTAGTTATTTACGAGCTGAGCTGATTACTGTTGTAATTGTTGTACATTTTCAGCGCAGCTTGTCATATTAGCGGTGTAAGAATGTCGTAAAACCTGTGGAGTTCTGAAATTAACATTACTTTCATTTTGTGTCTATGGTGTGACGGAAGCTGATTTCGCTATTTCATCGTTCGTGGTATAAAATGAAATAACTTCCATAATGATCGGTTTATATACATATGTACCTAATATGAGAAAAAAGTGCAATTTTGATGAGCTGCGTCATGTGACTATAGTTTAGCAACTATAGTTTAAGCACCTTTTTTTTCTAGTACTAATATGCTTGATTAAACCAAAAAATCCCTCTACATTTTGTTTCCTTATTCCTTAACAAAGATCTACAATCTAGATCCAGGCTGCGACCTTTCACCTGGATACAGAAAATAATAAGCAATCACTTTATGTTTAAGTTCAAATCCAATTGATTTTTAAAATTACTTCTGGACGTTCGTGGAGACATAGATACGCCTTGAACTTTTTTGTGAATCATAAATGTATGTTTTAAAATTTTATTGCAGCACGAATTGAAAAAGAAAAGGTTATTGGCGAAGAAGAAATCCTGAAAGAATCTTACCAATATGGTCTTTTTTTAATCAATAATTAGACACATATAGCTTTTATATTGATGAGCTCGATGGCGTCGTCGCGAGTGTTAGTCTAATCCAACACACTTTTCCGTGTTTCGGAGGGCACGTTAAGCCGTCAGTCCCGGCTGTTGTCATTAGATGACAGTCGTTAAGTCAACTCGCAGTTGAGCAGCGTGTTAGAGTACATAGTTGGAGTACGGGTCCCCCCCCCCCCCCTATTGATGGGATGCATTTACAGCATATAATGCTACTTATTAAGATACCAACTATAAGAAAAATATAAGTATAAATTTTGTTAAATTATTTCTAGACATCGTTTTGGGTTCGGTTAGGTTCATCAACGGTTTAAAAATATATTATACTATTCGTAGACAGAATCTATTTTGAATATACCTATTTATGGCAAGACATCGGTGAACATCAAATATCAATAGCTTCATCGTATCGATGTAATCGCAGCGAGGCCATGGACATGCTTATGGGAACGCGCTATCGGAAAGTCATAAGATGAGACACTTCACTTGTTACAGGGGGAAATTGGTATACCTGTTTCAGGTATATAAGCCGATTAACAAACGAGGCTTTGACGAAACTGTAATTTAAGTTTTGAGGTGTAAGTGGCAGTAACTGTATTTGGTTGCGCCCTGCTGACTGACAAACAAGAGTTTCGCAAAAGATACGTGCAGTGCAGCGTAATTATTAGCTGCCCGAGGGGAACCCTCATCTCACGGAATACTTGAGGGTTGTTGTGTTCCTGCGAGTAAATGTGATTACCAAAAATATACTAATAAAATACTTCGTTAGCAGCAGGATTGGTAACGTGCAAACTGTTTTAATCCATACTAGCTTCTACTCGCGGCTTCGCTACGCGTGAATACAGTATATGGCTAAAAAGCACAATTTTATTAGATTGAATATCTTTATTATTTAAAATATTTGTTATATTAATTTCTTCTGTAGTAATTTTATTATAGAAAAAGATATGTAAGTTCCGAATTAAATTTAAGTGGTTTTATTATTTGTTTTTTCAATAATTTTATTACTGTAGCGTGTCATCCAAATCACTAACGTAACGTAACGAAAGTAACCTCATCCGTGAAAGCGTAACAAACGTTCATACATATATTCTCACAAACGTTGATAATAGTAGGATGAAACAAGGCAAGCGTCTACTTGTTACGTTAAGTCACTGCTTCACATCCAGGTAGGCAATGCTCTTGTACTGAAAAAAATATTTCACTCGAGCGTTAATATGGCTACGGTAATCGCTTCACATCAGGCTTGTCGTATGCTTGTTTTCCACCCGACGTAGTATAAAAAAACTCGGAACCTGTTTTCTTATTGTATTTCGATGCAACAAAGAATATTTAATTTTATGGTGATACCTTCTAACAGCTTCCAGCTGTTCTAAGAAAGGCGAATTCATCTCAACAATTTACTGTCGATTCGCTCATTTATGGCTAGTAAAGTGTTTTAATTGCACGGAAATGACCCAGTGTATTAGGCAATCAATTCTTTGTGTGCCGCTGTAAACGTCTCATAAAGTCACGGGAAATAGACCAGCTGTTTTCACAAATAACAACGTTCCCGACTACCCATTGAAGTGAAATACAGTATTAAGATATGGAAGCTTTGTTTGAAATACTTGGTAGTAGACTTTTTAAGACGTTTCTGAAATAACATCAAAAGTATCTTTTGAAAAATGGTCACGTTTACTCAAGCTCATAAAACTGAAACTACAAAAATTGTAAAACTGGGCGACTTTAATACTATAATGGCGACTAAAGATGACATAACATATATCAAACTTAAACTAACCTAGTATTTTAGTCTCTCATATAGTATTTTTTAGTCGCTCAATATATATTATATTTTTTTACAAATTTTGCCTGTGTTGAAATTGTGAATATACTGTTCCTGTATTCTAAATGAAAACATATTTCAGACCCATTGTTCTATCATTTAGTCTAACTCGAATAACTCAATGTTACCGTTATATTAATTTGAAGATATTGTAAGGATATTAATTACTCTGTGATATTGTCATACGCTTTAAGTTAAAACTATTTACAATTAAAACTAGGTGAAAAGTTACATGTGAGTTTCCTTACATTGTTACTAATTTAAAAGCTAAACTAATGAAATGTATCTTGTACAAAAAAAATACATGTGACAACTCTTTGGTCTTATTTGTATAATTTTCATGATGTAATTGTTTACATCATGAAAATTTTGGCCTATATCATTTGGAATATAAATATTGTATCATTATTTTAAACGTTTAAATTGGTTCCAGAAGTAATGATGAGTTAAAGAATGAACAAATATAATTTGAGTAAGTATAAACGTTAACATTACTATCTTGGTCGTGGTACCAAAAAGAACTACTTAAAATATGAATATTTTTATAAAAATATACTCAAAATATGGATATTTTTTATAAAAATACTGATATTTTAAGCAGTTCTTTTTAGTATGACGCGCGACGGCTTTCAGGATTTATATCAAATAAAACGAACATATAGAAATGTAAAGGACTTTATTAATGCTGATTGTTTTAAGAATTATCTACAAAATCGTTAACTCGACTGTATAGGAATCATTTCAGTACAAATTTCATTACAACTGTGATCATTATGATGGCCTAAAATTCGTATTGGTTCATTTTAATCATTGGCTACACACAATAAATACGTCCGTACAAATGAATGATAAAAATTGTATAAGGATATCAAATATTTGAAAGTATGTACAAAATAAGAATTGAAGAAATTATACTATATCACAGTCACTAGAGAAAGATGAAACCTATTACTATAGCCTACATTACACAGCAGTCTATGAAAACACATCCACGTTAGCTACTAATCCTTCCGTTACACCGACTTGTCTCGAAAGCACAAACACAGACTTTGTTAAGAATACCTTTAATCTTTTTCGACTCATTTCTTTCAACAGTTCAACAATCATACAGGTAACACAGAAATTGTCACTTGGTTAACACTACTATTATTCTTCTCAATAAAATATGGGAGTTTGCCTAGCATGTTGACCTAAAAAAGGAAACTACAATAATAAGTGCATTGAACTGTTCCGTAAACGTAAAAAATATAGTCTTTTTTTGTATTTGGTTTTAAAAAATTCAAAATTTTATTTAGAACGACATATCATTTTCATATGAAGGGCTTAAAATAAGTAGAAAGTACTCACAAACATTTAAATAAATGCACAACCAACATCGTTGTCCACTGTATAATAACAAAATGGCACACTAATAATAACAGCCAGAATTAGAGGTAGCATAACTTATATAAATTTAATTATCTGATGTTAACTGGACACATAATAGAAACTGAAAACTGAATACATGATAATAACGGCAATTCAGCAGTGACAATCAATTATTATTTTCATTTATTTTCAATTATCTTATTAATAAAATTCAGGCGTGGTTAACCACGCCTGAATTGTATTACGTATGTGCTTCAATAAGTCAATATTCGTGGATCATAATAAGGTTCAATTCAGGATGCACTCAAGGCGTGTACATTTGCCCGCATTCGTTCATTGACAGCAAATTTAGTGTAAATGTTCTTATGTATAATGTATTGTGACCGTTGGTAAAGAACATTCACTAATGAGAAATCACTAAAATTCAAATTCGATATAATGTTTTTGACTTGTATCAAGAACACTAAAAGGAATTTGAATTTTGTGTGAAAAACAGAATGTTACACTATATTATTTTAGTATGTCAATTAAAAGCCATAAACGACCTAGTTTGTTTACTAAACCTAGACCTACTATTTCCCAGATAGTGTATTTATAAAAGTTGTGACTAACTGAGTTTAATATGTTTCAATTAATAACTTGTTATTATATTACATACATTTAAATAACTGGACTTGTATTAAGCTCAATATCTAAATAAATTACAGCTATTACGTAACATAAATGAATCATAAATATTTTTTATTGATTGGTTGTCTGTTACACGGTGTTATTATTATGTAAATCAAGATGCGGTAAAGTAATTATGGAAATGCTATCATTTATTTACATAATTGTTACGGATCGGTGTAACGGGCATCCACTTTTATCGTACGAATTCAATATATGCAGAGATCTTTCATACATTATTTACAATTTACTAATTAATATTGCTTGGATTACGTACTAGTGATATTGTTTATATTGTCAGTAAAGACATAAATTAGCTTCTATACGAATGCCCCGAACAGGCCGATGTGCCGGAATGATTTCCGAACGCATGCATTTCTTTATATGGTGACTCTCTGTGGACAAAAAATACTATATTTCAGTCATGTTAATAAAACCATGAAATAGGAATAAAAAATATTTGTGACAATATATATATACGTGACGAAAATAATAAAAATAGGTAATTACTCTTTTCCAACAAATATTATCATATGTAAATGCAAGATAAATTTTCATATAAAAATAAATAATAACTTTATTTGTAATTTTAGTATTTTAAATCTACATACGGCAAGAAACAAATAGATGTATACATTACAGCCAATTTTAAAGCTGGACTATTTAAAGAAGATGTCAACCTAATAAATTGCTCCAAAATGTGCAAATAAATTACCTTTCATAAGGCGGGGGAGGAAGAATATCACACAAGTTCATCCTACAATTCTGATCGCTGCGCCCTGCGCTTGAGTGCCTGGTGTCGTGGGTTCCATGCCTAAAACTATTCTCCTTCCCCAGCCAATGCCACTGCGGGTAATCGTATTCCACTTCAGCCATAGCCCAATCTTTATTACCATCATGATGACTCGATGATCTAGACTGATTAGTTTTACACGATGGACAATCATCTACAGACATATCTGGAATATCATCTCCTTCGTTTCCACATTTAGTCATATCGCTATAGTCTTTTGTTAATGTGGAACTACTGCTTCGGCAGCATGTGGAACATTCTTCATTAGAATATTGGTTACTTTCTCCATATGATCTAATCATGCTGTTATCATATGAGCCCGGACTAATTGCACACTTCATACATGAATCTTCTGCATCAGTATGATCCTGCAACGAAGCATAATATTATTCTCTGATTTTAAACCTTAAGGATCATCATAAACTATTGCACTAACCGGATAGTTTAGTTCAGTATAAATGGCACTTGAAGCATATGGTTCTGGTGGAATCCTTCTATGATCTTCTTGCGGCATCGGATTCATAGAGAGCGTATGCTGTGGCAGCGTATATTCGGCTTCCATAGCCATTGTTCCTATTGAATGACCACCTGAAAACAGATATAGGTGTTTAGTAACTAATCTTTAAGGTAAAAAAAAATATTAAAGAAAAATAAGATTTACCGTGTAATATACTTTGATGGCAATTTAGTATTTCTATTCGAGGCTCGTTAGAACCTTCAAATATTGGCCTTTCTCGAAGCCATACAGCTTCTTTACCTAATAAACATTGCTGAGCGTTAGCGATGGCTGCACCTAGAAGAAGGCAATAATTTAAGTCAGCATTAAAAACAAAATACTTATATAACTTTATCGTAAATATTCTTATACTTACTTGCAGAATTTTGACTTTTCCTTTGTTTCATATTTCTTCGTCGAATATACAGTGTAATGCCTGCGCTTACTATTATTAATGCCAGTAATACTACACACAACGCTAAAAGCCAAGTTTCTTGAAACATAGACAATATTGCTTTGTCTCGAGCAGGTTCAGTTCTGTAAGAAGGTACATGAATAGGTAACGGTGCATGATTCAACTATTTTACAAAAGCATTCGAAGCTACAATCTTGAAATGCACTTTCATTATAATATATTACAAATACTTACTGAACATAATGTCTCTGAGACTGAGTGGGCATCATGTGAATAGGCGCAGGTGCACTAAAAGGCCCATGACCGCGGCGAGTGACAGCGGCGGCGCGTGCGCTGTATCGCCCACCAACTCGTAAGGAACTAGCCGCAGCAGCGCGAGTTCGCGCACCTAACGACATCTGTCCAACAACACGGCCGACAGCGCCTCCACCCACTCTAACTTCAATCTAAAAACATATTACTAGATGTTACAAAACGTCGGCGGGTAGAGTTAAATGCGGGTACTTTATCACCTAAGTAATGTTATATACAGCAATGATAGTTCGATTTCAAGTTCCGAAAGGCAAATAAATTGGAGCTTGTTTTCCAGACTAAAACTATGTACTAACCAAGTAACCAGAAAGTTCGCCGTTCCAAGTATGTACTGGGGGCGGATCCCAACGAATCCACGCTGACGTCGCATTTATCACTCCGGCTGAAAGGCTCTGCGGTGGCGCCGATGGAACTAAACGAAAGGAGATAGTAAATGCATAGGAAATTAATTTCGAAAACATGATTCTGAATAGAAATTTTGTACTTACTATCTTCATCAGTAAATCCAGTCTTCATATTTGAAGGTTTACCTAACAATAATTTGTAAAATGGCATCAAAAATACGTCATATTGAGCATAAGGTATCAACCCTGTTAATACGTGACTAGATGATCCGCTATTGTGGACTGTAGTCATTGAAAAATTCTCATATTTTCTAAATTCAGCTAAAGCTTCTAAAGTTGTGTTAGGATCTTGGAAATTTTCTGGTAGATATTGTCGATTTAAGGACGTTCCGTTGAACCATATTTTGACGCCTTCTAAATATTCATTGTAATCTGTCATTACCTGAAATTAAAATTAATCTTCAGAATCGAACACCAACGAGTAATAAAATTAAGTTTGATGCAAAAGATTTCTCACCTCCCAAACAATTTTAAGAGTAGTTGAAGATATTCCTTCTACACGCCTAAGAGCTAAAACATCTTGTTGTAAATATCGACGAGCCTGTACTAATTCATATTGTGTCATCGGTGGGTGATTTTGCGGTTTACTCAATTCTGTATGAGGAGTCGAGGACTCTGAGTCTCCTTTGAAAGAATTCGCTTCCCTTCTTAACACCTATAAGGATATTTCTTATGTTTTAATTTAGCCAGGTGATATAAGTATTTTTCAAAATGTACTAGCACTTCAGGACTGCAGAAAATATTAATAAAACTAGATTTATGTAAACTAAATGGTATTAATAAATCAAACACTACCTGTAAAGTAGCAGTATGCAAGGCACTGCCAGCTGCACTGACAGCGACGCATGTCAATCTGCCAGCATGTTGAGTAAGGACACGGTCCAAATACAATGACCCTGTACCATGAGCTGATTTGGGAAAAACTAACTCCTGTAAAAAGCAAACAATTATTACGTTGTTTAATTTTAATAATAATGTCGATGCTTCAATAATAATGCTTAAATGTATCTTACTTGAGAGCCCTCCATTGACCAAAAAACAACTGGCTTAGGCGAGCCTTCAGCTTCACATGGAAAAGATACTGCTTCTCCTTCCCATGCTGTTTGATCCGATGGAACTCGTGTAAAATGAGGTAGTGCTGACAAAAAAACTCTTATTAGAATATAAGTATTAATAAAATAAATAAAAACTGAATATGTCTTCCTTACAATGTACAGTCAATGTAGCAGCTGCTACGCTTGTTCCAGCCTGACTTTCAGCTCGACAAGTGTAAGTTCCAGCGTCAGAATCAGTAACTCGATCAATGCGTAATGAACCTCGACGAATTATTGCGTAAGGTGATAAAGGGCCTTTGTCCCGGGACCACGTCACAGATACATCAGATTCTGGAGAAACCTAAAAAAATCGCATTTTAATGGCAATTAAAGTATGGATGTTGAAAACTGTAGCACAGCATTTGAGACAAGTACTAAGAAAGAGAGTTGAAAATGAATGAAACAAAACATGCCCATTTAATTAAATGTTTCCGTTGGTAATATTTCACAATAAGCCTAAAATTTCACTAACATGAAATACATGTAATATTATCCTAAATAAATTTAACATGAAATGCAACAATAATAATGAAACAAAACGCCGCTGTACAACTTACTTGGCAATGAAACTCGATGTTCTGGCCTATTAAAGCCGTTATATTATTAGGTTTCACTAGAAAATGTGGTCTGCGTAATACGAGTAACGTTGCAGGACGTGATTGCCTTTCTCCTGCCACATTTGATGCTATACATCGGTACACACCGCTATCTGACGGAAGACTTTCGATTATTTTTAGGTTGCCCCCATTAATTACGGATATCCTGAAAATGTTGAAACAATTTTATTACTAAGACAAAAAAAATAATTATGCATATTTTTTTTTTGCGTCCATTCGTCATTTGTCAACAATATTTTGAGCATCTTTTGCAAATGATATAACCCACAAAATGACTAAACAAAATTGTAGCCTAATACACTCTTTTTAATTGGAATTTTTTAAACACATCACCTACAAAGAAGATTGCATTTTCTTTTCGCGGTATTCTAATTGTTTACTTAAAATAACGTTTTCATTTCATCGGGCCTAAATACTTTAGATCCATATTGCAGAAAACATAATCCCAGACAAAATCAATACATTTCACAAAGTTCTGAAACTGGGGCGGCCCCTAAATGAGTGGCTGCACCGAACGGCCATAAGCCTTTATTAGCCTTACCTCCCATTAACTTCAACATCTAAAGTTTGACCATCCTTAACCCAATGTATTGATGGATCTGGTACGCCTTTTGGGGAAGAACATTCTAATAAAGCTGGTTCTCCACTAGCGACTTTGATATCTCTTGGTTCGGTTCTAAAGTCATCTCGTAGAACTGCAAAGAAAAAATCTTATACGACTGCTATGGAAAACAAAAAGCTCATTAGGCACGTCAGTCTAATCGGACAGGCAAATCTAACAACGTCGATTTTAAACTTTCTTTGGATGGATTAAATTATCAGAATCCTATTTGCTTCACCGTTAATTAAGTTCGGCTGTTATTAGTAAAGGATAGTTGCAAAGTGGCTACTAAATTCTAAAGTCTGATCAAGCCGCAATCATGCTATACCAGAAAGATAAATAGGGTCTGATATGAGTTTGGCTTGATGATGAATCTCTGCCATTACCAGGATTCGGAATTAAATAACGTGATTTTGTCAGCAAGTTAAATTCAATGTAAAATGGAATATCCATTTTACCATTGGAACTAGATATCAACGGGATTCCTATATAGTTTCCCATTGCCGAAAATATTATAATCTCTGGGCTATAGGAATATCCACATTCTCCTGTTACCCTGTTATATTGTTGCAAGTGCCTACATAAATCACACTGTACATAAATTAAGTAATGTGATTTATGTAGGTACTTTCGTCTGATCCCTGGGCGGGAACCAAACACATCGACAAAGATAACGTTATCATACCTACCAATGATTAATTAGTAAAAATATTTATTATTGTACATTCTATACAATGACGCGCTCGGTGGTCGAATGGTTTAGCAATGGCCACTTTGACTCCGAGGTCGCGGGTTCGATTCCCGCACAAGTCAAACATTTGTGTGCATAAACATGTCTGTTTGTCTTGGTCTGGGTGTTTTCTATGTATTATAAGTATGTATTTACAAAAAAAAATGTATTTAAGTACATTCATCAGTTGTCTAGTACCCATAACACAAACTTTGTGCTTAATTTGGGACCAGATGGTGTTGTGTAAATTGTCCAAAAATATTTATTTATTTATTATTTATTTATTCTACTATGTACAAATATTTTATCTTCCATCATGGAGGAATCATCAATGCAATTTTCGATTTGAAAACAAAAAATAATTTTAAGTTAACGATGTCGTCAACTCTATCTAGACATCGTGGCCTAGGTTCGTTAGTACCATTACTTATTCGATACTTAGGGATTAAATTAGTATTTTTATTTAAACAAAACATAGGAAAATATACATTACCAGCTATAGTCAGCGTAGCATTCTTGCTAACAGCTTCTCCGACGGAGTTTCGTGCTACACACCAGTACACTCCCTCGTCGCTTTCCTTTTTACCGCGCACAACCCTACGAGGTAACAACTTAATTAGCCCTAAAGCAGTAAAGCAGAACATAAAACTACCATAAAACAATTTTCAGACTGGCAACATTATCGTTGGCGTAAGAAAGTGAACGTTGTGTAAATATTTCAGCAGCAAAATTGGTTCTAAGAAAGAAGAGTTCTGTAATATTTATTTTTCCAAGCTCAACTTTTAAAGAGTCTCTTAACCTTACAGGCAATTTGATCTACACTACTTTGCGTGCTTCCGCCACCAGTTAGTTCATGCAAATTACTGACGGCCGGCACCCACCCACTACCATTAGTAGATGAAGCCGACTGCCGGGGCTGCTTTGGTCGTCTATGCTCCAGCTGCTGCGGACGTCTCTGCGACTCTCCATCATCTGAAACAGAAGAAACATGCGACTGCCGCCGCCGCCGCCGCTCCAACTGCCGTGGTCGTCTCTGCGACACGTGTTTCGCCTCTACGCGAGGCATCCTCAGGCGATCTGTAGATGTTGATCGTTAGAACTACGCCTAACTGGTGGCGGAAGCAAAAAAACTAGTGTATATTAGATTGCCCTGTATATTTGACTTTCGTAAAATAAAACCTGAATCACCTGAATCTGAACTATCTCTTAATATTTTCAAAATATCTGTAAATGAACATTTCTTGTATATTTTATATATTGCTTGGAAACGGCTCCAAAGATTTGGATGAAAATTTATTGGTATTTTAATAACGTTTTGGTTATTAAGTTCTTTCTTAGAGTGTGTTTTGTTTCTGAAAAAATGCTATTTATCGTACAGACATCTCAAATGAAACATACGGATTTCCAATTATTCCATTTTTACTAAAACAGCCACCCAAGGAGGATAATCGGAAACGCGTGTCCATCTATCCACCCTGATATGTAAGATATTATGTGAACTCCAATTATCATCCTCATTATGTTTAATAGATAAACGGCATAAGCCGAGGGGCCTTACCGCCGAAGCCGAATTATCATCGAATATTTTGATTCAAACAATAGGTCTTACGTTTTTGTTATTGAAAAACATCTTCAGCTCAGTCGGTAGAGCGCCAGGGTTTCTAGCAGCTAAGTTAAACGCAAGTACCATAAATCTAAGCTAAAGTTTGATTTTCGCAATCAAAAGATCCGATGGGAATCGGCTTCAGCTTAGCCAGTAGGGCCCCCAATTACAATATTGAAAAGCCGACAAAATAAAAATGGTCGGTCAAAAAAAAAAAAAAAAAACATATACGCGTCGAATTGAGAACCACCTCCGTTTTTTCGTCGGTTAAAAAATATGCTGTGCATCATGAATAAAAAAATCGGTCCGATTGTCAGAAAAAGTAGAACGTAGACAGGCACTTATTCGCAATGCTTTGATATATAATTATGTAGTATTAATATTTTTAATGCCACTAATCAAGCATACGTTATGCATGATGGTAAGCAGTTATGACAGCCTATGGACACTTGCGGCACCAGAAGCATCGGTGACGCATTGCCGACCCTGTAAAAACGTGACTAAGGTGCGACTTTTCCTGGAAAATAGGTTTTTCCATGATTCTTGGTTGACAAAGAAGCTCACTGCCCGCTATCCTAGCTATCCACTCCACCAGTTCCATCACAGTTCACCTAATTAAGATTATCAGTACACACTTTAAACTTTTACAATATTATTTGGCTGCAGTTTTCTGTTAGGAGTGTGTTCGTGAATCTACTTTATAAATACGCCATCCATATAAAATTTGTTTAACCTTCACGCACAAAAAATGTACAGGCGGATTTAATGCTATACAAGCATTCTTTATCAGATAACCTTAGAGTTATATAAAGATATGACATGGTAGGTGCCCAAGGAAATATAATTTTCAACGTTCGGTAATTTTCAAAGTTCGCGGAAATCAGCGGCGAGCGCACACGACAGTTGTATAGGAGCAGAGTGCTTAGTGCGAGTTATTTGTTCGCTTTTCGATCATGTCAACGTAAACAAACCGACCAATTAGAGAAAAAATCTCGTGGTGTGAATTTAATAAGACGCGTGTTACATATCCTTCAGACATAGCCTTCAGAGTTTGTAAGCTGAAGTGGCAATGGGCCGGTCACATCCGCCGAGTAATCCGGTCACATCGGCTGGGAGCGGCTGGATGCGGAAGGCGAAGGATCGTATCTGGTGGAAAGCATTGGGGAAGGCTTGTATCCAGCAGTGGGTAGATACAGGCTGATCATGATGTGTTACATATCAAAATTATGTGGCTTACTTGCTCACATTTTGAAGTGAGCAACTTGGCTTATTTGGATATGTAATACGTGTCTGGTAAGTTTACAATATGAAACTTTTTCTCAATTTGGTCGGCTTGTTATAAGTTCGAATGAGATACAAAATTTGCACTAAGCACTCTGAACATCGTTATAGACCTGCTGTGTCGCACCGTTTTGGGGTATAAGTTTTTCATCAAGATATTTGAACCAAAGCCAACTTCACCTGCACCTTGCTGACTGATAAAAGAGAGGTAGGGAGCGTAATTGTAAGCTACCCGACTGAGTAATGTGTACCTCCATTTCACAGAATACCGCAGCCAAAAAACAATTACCTTGAGGGTTGTTGTGTTTCTGCGAGTGAGTGAGGTCACGAGAAAGAAAGGAAGGAGATGCTGCGTTGGCAGCGGGGGTGGCGGCGTGCGGGCGATATTTTATGTTGCTAGGATTAATAGGGCTACGGTAACCGCTTAACTACTGTATAAGAAAAACCGCTTGAATGTGTTTCACTCTTATAAGGCCACCTTATATCACTTTCAAACCCAAACACAATGACTTACCTAAGAAATAGCAGTCCGTCTTCAAGCAAAACTCTATGTGGATGATCGGTGGGCGCGAGTGGGGCGCCATCTTTGTACCACTGGATCGTTGGCTTCGGTTTGCCTTCAGACACGCACCGAAGGGTCGCAGGTTCACTTCTCCCGACGATCGTGTCAGCTGGATGTTCCTTGATACGGGGCGCACGACTTTGGGCTTTGTGGAAAAAGGTTGACAACAATGCATTCAATTTGTAAACAATAGCTAGACGCTTGGGAATTATAAAGAAGGATAATTATGATAATATTGGATTATAACACCTGTGTATGCATGCTCGGTTGATCGTTGGTAACAATGGATGTGAAAGACACAGAATAAAAAAAAGTTCGTGTTCAAGAATTTGGTATTATTTTCAGTACCAACTAGTCGTTGATCGAAAAACAATACGTCGTGATTTTGTTTAAAAAAAACGATGTCTCATAATCATTAACTATTCAAATGGTTTTGATGACTAACTAAAAGTAGTGTATGTATACGTTTCCTATATATTTATGAAATTTCGTCAAAATTGGACTAGCGATTCGAGAGTTATCGTTTCATAGACATATGTATATGCATACATACTTTATATATATTACCTAAATACATACAGTCATTATAAAATAGTAGAATTTACTAGGATGCAAATTAAAGTACGATTTAAATTGGCGCGCGGCGCCATCTATCATCCAATACTAGGTAACAATGGCATTTGTACGATATAATCTGTATAATATATTTATGTATGTGTGTGTTCTACTGGTATCCCATGGGAATCCGTTTATTTTCTGGGATAAAAAGTAGCCTAAATGTTGACCCAAATGCAAATTATCGTCGTGTAATATTTCCTCAAAATCTGTCCAGCAGTTTTTGCTTACGATCGATATAAAAAAAATGCTAACCATTTTAGCTTCTATATGGTTTAATTGTGTCCAATTGTAGGCAAAATAAAACATGTTTGATTTAATTTTCCGTTGTAATTAATTAATTTTAAACTCTACCTTATAATAAAAAAAAGCTATAAATAAATATAATTAAATACAAAACAATTCGTAAAAAAATTAACCATGCTTTCTTGCTAACACATAATAATCATCATTTGTAGCATAACTTTATAAACATTTCTATCTTTATCTCAATGAATGAATTATTAATAACTCCGACAAATCAATTCAATTAATCTTGTTTATTTAAATTTATTCATTGGTATCTTTCATTCAATAGAGTCGATAAAACATATCGGAGTCTAAAAATAAAATTGATACATTCAGATATATAAAAACAAACAACTTAGTTTATCTTTAACAATTATAATTAAATATATAAACCATAGAGCGGTCATTCACACCTTATAATTTATATAATTAAGGAGAGTTGCAAACATAAAAGTTCTTGAACATGCAGTTTTTTTTTTACTTACCCTTGACCGCGTAAGGAAAACTGAACAAAAGATGCAAAAGCAAAACACCCATAAACTGGTTCCTTGCACGTTTATCTGTTTTAATTGATCCCGCGACCATACTTGACACTACTGATTAACGTCTATTTGCACTTTGTCTCTACACCACATATTAAATTACAAAAAAAAAGTCACCTATAACAAAATCAATTTTTAGGTTTGCACAGTTAAAAATTTCATAGAGTTTACTCCCGACATCGCGATGTATATAGACGGGAGACTGGCACAACCTCCGCGTGGAATGACTTTGGGGTGACTGCCCCCCACTCTAAGTTTGTCATTTCGCGCCGACTCAGTACAGCTTTTGCGATTGTAGGGGCACAAGCTCAATGACGATGCGATGATTTTTGGCTGCAGTCCGTGCATTTTTTGCTAATTAGTAGCGATGTACAGTTTCTTTTTTTCTTTCGGTTAATTATTTATCATTGCACATTGTATTGGTATTGTAATATTCATTGTTGTTGCTTAAGTTTAGTGCTTGATAGGAAAAGGTAGAGCTTTTTCGACTTTTAATGTATAAATATGTATCTATCTATCGATCGTGGGTTCGATTCCCGCACATGACAAATATTTGTGTGCATGAACATGTCTGTTTGTATTGTTCTGGGTGTTAAGTCTATTGTAAAGTAGAGACGGGTAGAGTTTTATTGGCTTTCATAAATGTAAAGTTTTGTGAAGATTATAATTCTCAAAACTAAAACAATCATCAGTCTATGTCATAAATTAGAGTCTCAAGTGCCAAGTTGTGTTTGTTAGAATTAACCAACTACTGTACGAGTTCGAATAGTTACCACTCAGAAAGGAGGTTAATTAGAAAAGTTATGGACTGGATGGATAGTTAAAGTGATCATACGTCCCGTTATGAACGGGACTGTCCCTTTTCTCGGTCACCTGTCCCATTGTCCCCAAACAGAGTGCCAGGACGAAAAATAGTCCCGTTTTCAGAAACCACTCGAAAATTTTAAATTGCGAAGCTCGTGAAAGTGTGTTTCATGTAATTTAATAATTACTGTCAGAAGAAGTTTGCTTTAACAAAGCTATAATATGAACTGATGATGATTGATTTGTATTTTTCACAACATATTACATCATCATCATCATCATCAGGTCCATTTTAGTCTCCACTACAGGAGCACGACCCTCTCTCGTCCGTCCTAGACGGAAGGAGGATTTAGCCTACACTCGCCACGCTGGCCAGACGGGTTAGGGAGGCAAGTATTACATAATATGAATATAATAATAGTGAATACTAATTGCATTCAGTTACACTTTTCATAAATGAAGAAAATTAAGAAGTTGTGTTTATTTTAACCTACTAACTGGGGTATAAAAACTTAGGACCCGTTTTGAGTTCAAAAATAAATGGTCAGTTTATGTAAAGTAAGAAAATAATGCTTTTAAAACTACAGGTAGTAGTTAATTTAATACATGAGATATGTATTCAGTTATCGACAGAAGCAGGCTTATGTGGGTGTTATCTAGTAACTATTCCAAACACGCATTAGTTTGGGCCGCCAATTGATGCCATCAGAATGCGAGTCACGTATCTAGTTACTTAACTGTTTTGTGGTGACAATACAGGGGAGTATGCATTACTAGATGGAACTTTGTGATGGGTACAAAATTATCCACTCATAATTGTCTAGCTTAAAAAATAATTTCCCTGTCATTCTCGGCTAGGTATGTTTAAGGTTTTTACATGTTTTTATTTACTTTCACCGCGGTGTCTGCTGAAATTAATCCAAATTTCACAAAACTCGTCTGGTTCTCAGGACAATCTACGATTATCTAAATCCATTTTTAATCCTATATAGCGGCTGGCACAAAATAGAGATTTATAAATTCAATAAGAGTACCAAATCAAAAGGCTTAATGAGCCTTGTACGTAAACTTTGTAGTGGGCCAAGCTTTATCCCAATGCAGAAACACTGATCAACCATTTTTTTTAAATTAATAACTCGTGATCCGCCGACGACATAAATGCATTAAAATTACATATAAACCTTCCGGAAGACATTCGCTAAAGATATTGTGAAGTCATCCAAAGGATCAAATTGGATGAAGGGGTGAAAATCGCATCAAAATCCGTCGTGTGGTTTAGGAGAAGTTAACGGAAATTCAGACGGACAGACAGGCATTTGCGGAAAGCGACT
This sequence comes from Hypsopygia costalis, assembly GCA_937001555.2. Taxonomy (NCBI): domain Eukaryota; kingdom Metazoa; phylum Arthropoda; class Insecta; order Lepidoptera; family Pyralidae; genus Hypsopygia; species Hypsopygia costalis. The sequence continues at coordinate 13,079,001 of OW443333.2, forward strand.
TTAATTTATACCATGTATGGATGAAAATGAATGATTGAATGAATATATGATAGGTACAAAAGACGTCATTTTTACACCTATTTCGATTACAAACTAATTGCGAGGTAAGACAATTACCTTAATTTTACAAATGTACAATTTTGACGCTTGTACTTCTTTTTTCTTTGTTGTTGTATTCTACAGTATTTATAACATCATTGAGCCTGAAACAAAATGGACTTCTAAAAAGTCGATTATCGGACACTGATCACAACTACGTTCGAGTAACTATTCATTAACACCATATCAAAAAAAAATACGTAATAGCTGCTAATATTGATCAGTCAGAATTATATACAGTGATTATAATCCCTCGTATGTGACGTAGGTAGTACCGTCTAGTATATTTTATATCAATGCGAATCCCCAAGCCACGTCAGACTGTGTAATCAACCCATCAGCTGGGTACAAAGGAGGCTTCCTTCATTAACTCCGTTCTGCTAAAATATTCATTAGCGCACTTCCTATTCACCAGGTTGTCTCGATATGAGCCAAAGGATATTGAGCTATTCAATTTATCAGACCTTTGCTGTGAGGGGGTTAGCTAAACGTCGTTAGTAAAATATTAGTAGTAGATAAAAGCACTCTATGCTAACTGCTAAGTAATTAAAGCTAACAACAGCTTTAAATACCTTGTCATGAGTTATATGTCTGTCATTTATTCCAAAATTTCCTGAAAGAAATTTCATTTGCAATAAAGCCACCGATTGTACTCTCTTATATTATGATATTTATTTTATATTATTTTTTATTTACTTTTTTTTTCAGATTTTAAAATTTTTAGGTAACGATATTTTTTTGATTGTTGAAACGCGCTAGATATATCATGTTGCGAGTGTGTTAATATGGCTACGGTAACCGCTTTACATCAGGCATGCTACATGCGTCTGCCACCCGACGTGGTATAAAACAAATGTGTACCACTAGGTTGTCCAACTGCAAGGTTACAGCACAGATTACATAATAGTTGTTACAGTTTACGGCAAACGAGAAGGTATGGGCACCTATAATGAGTATGCGTATTATTCAGTGACAATAAAAAGAAGCCACTTGTCATTTTTTAATATTTTTTGGGGTGTAAGGGGTTCATCATCATCAAGGGTGATCCCTAAACCAACCCAAACTAAGAGGAATCCAAAACCAAAATCACGTACACGTACCGGAGGTGGTACCATACTGACTGGTATACGAGGCTTAGGAAAGGAGCTGCCCCATTACCACCAACTCTTATTGCGATTCAATAACTGGATAGAATGCTTATTCATACCAATGAATAAGCGACTCTATTCCATTTGAAATAGAGTCGCTTATTCATTGGCATGAATAAGAATTCTATTCAGTTATTGAATAGCAATAAGAGATGGTGGTAAGGGGGCAGAGCACGTATTTATAAGCTGCCCGACTTGGAAAATACTTCACAAACAGACGAATAACACTTCTCTTGAGCGTTGTTGTGTTCATGTGAGAGAGTGAGGTCACGTTAGGAGTTGCTGCATTAGCAGTGGTGGAAGCGGCGCACGAACGATACTCCCAGTTGCGAGCGTTTATATAGCTACGGTAACAGCTTTCCATCAGGCTGGCCGGATTCTTGTTCGCGACCCGACATAGCATTAAAAAATAACCAGTCAACAAAACCGATTAAAAATTTTTCCGAGCAGGATCTCAGTTGGAGTTCTTTATGTCAAAAATGCATTCATGCCTACAAAGATTTTTACAAACCTAAATTTAGTTTCACCGAGGCACAGTATATATAATAGTGCTACGTACAGCTCCCGCACCGCTCTCGTATCGACCTCACCTCCTCTTTGAGATGAATCTGGAACAGTTTGTATGGTGCCGCACGCACACACGGTCTGGCTGTCTCAGCGATGTGCCTATTTAAATACCCATAATGACCCATATGCATGACCGCGTTAATTCCCGTTGATATTTTTATTTTCATAAATCATGCAACGCGAAAGTATAAAAGTAATTTATTATAATAAAAACTTATTTAAAAAAATACTTTACCGTTTAATCATGTTTTTATACTGATCCTCAATAAATTGAATGATAAGCGTTCATGGTTCAGTCAGCCTTAAAATTAATCCACAATTCAATTATCACTCAGTTTAATTTTCACCACTAATCTCTTAATATGTAATTACTGCGCGTCGGACCGAACTGGCCCTCAAACCTCAATATTATTAATTAACATTGAGGATTATTATTAATTATTAAACAATATCATTTTAACTATATGAATTAATTTGTGGTTGCAGATCAACATCTCACATAAACCCATAAGTATTTACTACAAAGTTACTTCGATTTGGACAACATTGGGGTATTAAGTTGATTATAGTCCAACCAGAGGGTTGCCGTTGAATAATTAAAACCCTTTACAAATGATCTAAGCAACATTTTTAGGGTACTGTGGTAAGCAAGGTACCACTATTCTTTATTACAAAATCTATAAGTTTTGTCTGTCTGCCTGTCCTTTGACGATCTACTACAGTACGTTTCCTAAGATATTTTATACCAGGAACGGTGAAACTGTGAAATCAACTTCCCTCAGCGGTATTTCCGAACAATTACGACATGGGAGCCTGTTAGAACAGAGTCTTTATTTCCCTTAAAAGGCTGGCAACGGATCGGCGACCCCTTGGTGTTACTGATCTTCATGGGCGGTAGTGAATGCTTTCCACTAGGCACACTTACACCCACATGCACCTTTGCCCCTCCCCCCCCCCCTTCATATTAAAAAAATAATAACTATCTGAGCCTTAATTTTATATGGATATAGACGGAAGACTTCGCCTTCATGATCTTTCATAAAAAAATTCAAGAAGTAGACTTAAATAAAAACTATATTATCTTTTATGATGGGTTGAAATTGTAAATTCATACTTATAATACATAGAAATCACCCAGACCAAGACAAACAAGCACGTTCATACACACAAATATTTACCTTGTACGTGTTCGAAGTGTTCGAACCCGCTGCAACGTCAAAGTAACTATTGCTAGCAATTCGACCACCGGACTCCTCTCGAACCCGCGACCAATTATTCAATTACGAGTATATTCATATGCAAGTCTCACGTTTTATCCTCCATATTTTTCTCCATAACATAATCTTCTGACGTTCTATCACTTATGACAATTAATATAGTTGTATCTTCATATCTTTTATCTCGCGGCACGTGCCAGTGATATGTATCGCAGTCCAGCTCACCTGACACCAAGTCCGAACTCTGCTACGTGGTCGGCATGCAACTAAAAGGGGAGTGAACTAGCTTTATTTTACGATGCACACGCCGTAGTGGAGTTTTCGTGTGGTTTTATAGTTTATTTCATGAAATAGGCGCCTACTTTCTACACAAACAAATTACAGTTCACGTCGTTGAAGGCATACTATACTTGTTCACTTTTAAAAAGATAACTAAATTACAAATGAGTGAAGTACACTTTAGACAAAAAATACGGTATAGTCTTTTACATTATAAAAGGTTAAGAATAATGTTGACGACGACTGACGTCTCCTTTTAAGCTTATTGTCTGTACAAGGAAAGTCCACTCTTCCATAGCTTTAATAAAGTACCTACATAATATCATAAAACAATACTTAGAAATATTACTTAATCTTGACTAGCCCTAGAATGTATCTTTTGTTTGTATACACTACCCTCCATCATATGATTTGTAGTACCTAAATAAGAGTTGGACTTATAACGGCCATCAATTAAATATTAAGAAATAACTAATAAATAAATAAATAAATATTGTCAGACAAATTACACAGCGCCATCTAGCCCCAAAGTAAGCGAAGCTTGTGTTATGGGTACTACACAACTGATAAACATACGTAAATACATTTTTTTTTTGTAAATACATACCTACTTATGATACATAGAAAACACCCAGACTAAGACAAGCAGACATGTTCATGCACACAAATGTTTGTCCTATGTGGGAATCGAACCCACGAGCGTTGGTGTCGAAGCCGCGTCATTGACCGCTACGCCACCGAGCTCGTTAAATTGATATCGAAATAAATTCATTGACAGTAAAATTTACTATTTAAACAGTAGGTATAATCTAAAATGTTTGTCTTTTGACGAACTATAAGTTTAGTTTGCATAAAACAACTTCCTTTTTTTCACGCTCAATTAAGTGCGCGAACGATATTTTATGTTGCAAGCGTTAATATGGCTACGGTAATCGATTAACATCAGCCGGGCCGTATGCTTGTCTGTCACCCGGCGTAGTATAAAAATAAAATTGAAGTATTTTGTTTTACTTCAAAATGTTCAACTCAACATTCAATCCCTACTAATATTATAAATGTGAATTTTGTTTGTTACGCTTTCACGCCAAAACTACTCAATCGATCATCATGAAATTTTGTACACTATTCTCAAAGGTAAAGGAAGGACATAGGATACAATTTCGACGGTCCCTGCGTATAAAGCGACATGTCAAAAATGGCAATTTTTTTTATTGCATAAATTGCTATAGATTGTCCGAAAAAAAACGTTTTCCTTTTAAAATAAACTCATTTGCGCAATAAATAATATTCTTGAATTTACTATATCGTAGAATACGCAGACATGTCTGTAATGAAAAAAAATTGCCATTTTTGATATGTCGCTTTATACGTAGGGACCGTCGATTTATTAAAAAAAAAAGTAAACGCGGGCGAAGCCGCGGAATCTAGTATCATTAGAATTCTAAATAAATTAAGTTTGGATTTCATAAATTGACTGACCTTGGCACTCACAACGTAATGTGACGTCACGTTATGTGGATGTGGATATGGTTATTGAATTCGTCACTTAATGCAACGGCTCGTTAGCTCAGCGGTTAGAGCACCCATTTTATTGTTAATAGTGGTGGTCGGGGGTTCAAATCCCTCACGAGTCGAAATTTTTTTTACTCTTATATTTTGTTTATTAGTCATTTTTAATTAAGTTTCATAGTTTGTCAGGCTTTTTGTTGAATTCTTAAGTAAATTCCTAGTGAGAGATATATTATACACAATACATGAAAACCGATACGCAAATCGCCAATTTGCCAAAAAAAAAGCCAAAATGGCTTCCGGATACAAAGGTCGTAAAAGCCATTTTGGCTTTTTGGCAAATGGCTTTTACGACCTTTGTATACGGAAGCGTCGACTTGATACTTTGTTTTCTTGACCAAGACAACTTGATGGTTCTGCTTTACAAAAACTTCATAACAGTGACATACGTGGTACAAATACTATAAAGGTATACCTTTAAATAAATAAATATAAATCAATATTGTCAGACAAATTACACAGCGCCATCTAGCCCCAAAGTAAGCGAAGCTTGTGTTATGGGTACTAGACAACTGATAAGCATACGTAAATACATTTTTTTTTGTAAATACTGTTAGCGACAGGCTCCTTTGTTATACGAGTATATTTGATGTTTATGTTTAAGTGCGGCGTAGGAAATAAATATTTATAAATGTTTATGTAAGGTAGATGCTGGGAACATCGGCCAGTGTTAAACCATCGGTCTGTACTACTGGGCGTGACCGCGCGCCGTCCCTATTTTCTTTGTTAAACGTATTGCATATGTACTAAATAGAATATATCGTGTAATATAAAGTGTGAGAACGTGTTTCATTTTGGAACCGGCAACCTAAAGCCTTCAGTTTTGGTCTTCGAGCACGGATCTACATGTTCCACACGCCGCCATTCAAAATGGTGAACACACGCGGTACTATTCGCCGTGAACAACAAGAAAATCTTAAGGAGGACAATAAGCGTCAAGAAGGAAATATGCAGACGGAGGCAACAACATCGGCGGCAACTGGTTGCAGTACTAAGGTGGAAATTCATCATCCACCTTCTAATGCGCCGTCCTTAGCTGCCTCGTCACGATCTAGGCGGTCGACTGCCTCACTAGAAGCTCGTAAAAAGAAGCTGTTGCTTGAAGCCGAGAGGCGGAAGGCGGAAATTAAATTGCAGCTTATAGATACAGAGCTAGAAGCAAATCTAGCCAACCTTGAAGAAGAAGAATACAGTTCACATAACAGTAACGAAGACTGCAAACGCCGTGAAGTCGAGAACTGGATGGAGAAAAGTCAGCTCGATTTGAATAAGCAGGCGACTCCCCCTAATGAACCTACAGGAGGCGCCTTGCCACCACCGGCGGCGGCAGTCACCATCGGTACTGCAGACGCCACAATCGAGTCGTTGGCGGCAGCAGTAAAAAACCTAAGTGCCACTCCCAGCCAAGGCCACTTCTTGAGCCGTATGTGTACGCCAAGAGACTTACCAGAGTTTTCAGGTGACGCTCTAGAGTGGCTTAATTTCAAACAAGCATTTGAAGAATCCACACAAGTATGCAGTTTTAGCCAGAAAGAGAATTTATGGAGATTGCGGAAATGTTTACGTGGACAGGCGAAGGAAGCTGTATCAGCGCTACTCATGAGTGCCGCCTCACCGGAGCACATAATGTCTACACTGGAGCTCCGCTTCGGCGACCCTGAGTACATCCTATCCCGCTTGACACAGGACCTTAGACGACTTCAGCCGGTATCGTATGAATATCATAAGGACATAGTGGCATTCAGTGTAAAAGTGCAAAATTTTGTGGAAGCTGTGCGTGCTCTCGGCCGAGAAGAATATGCTCAAGGTATGAATATAGCATCTTTAATTTTATCTAAACTGCCGACTGTACTTATCTCGAAGTGGTCCGATTACAGTTTTCCACTAATACAAGCCAAAGCAAAGCCACGATTAAATATTTTGTCCGATTTTCTAACCACGGAAGCAATCAAAATATCAACTACTGCAAACATGTATACTTTAACTGCTCGCACTGATAACTATAGAAATAAACAAATCGAGAGTAATGCTCGATCGCAAACTGTGTTGTTACAAGCTGATAACGCTGAGATTAATTGCCAGTTCTGTCGTATGTCGATTCATAAGCTCACAGATTGCAAAAAGTTTAAGAAAACATTATGTAAGACGAGATGGCAATACGCAAAACGTAATGGTATTTGTTACAAATGTCTGGAATCAAAGCACAGTCGAGATACCTGTGCCGCCCCTGTCTGCAATAAAGACAACTGTGGCAGAGAGCATCACATGTTACTTCATTACCCGAACAACAACAGCGAAGGTCGGACTCGCCAGCCAGACGCACAGCAAGCTGAGCCCGCTACGATCGAAGCGGTGACGCACGTTAACGCGAGTGTATGTAAAGTGTTGCTAAAAGTTGTGCCTATAAATGTGTATACTAGTAACGGTGGTTGCATAAAAACAAGTGCATTACTCGACGACGGGTCGACAGTGACTATGGTGAGCGCGGGGCTCGCATCCCGCGCCGGGCTGCGCGGCCGCCGCGAGACTATGCGAGTGTGCGGCCCGTGGTCCGATAACGAACTGGTTTACGACACTACAATATTGGACTTGCGTCTTTCTGGTATGGACAATAAGGTTTATAATATCAAAGCACGTAGCGTTAAAGAATTAAATCTGCCTTCACAAAAATTATCTGTTGTCGATTGTAGTAAATATTCACACTTAAAAAATATTAAAAATAAGTTATGTAACGATGATTTAAAACCTGAGATTTTAATTGGGCAAGACAATTATAATTTGTTATTACCTCTGAATGTGTTACTAGGTAAAACGAATGAGCCGTCAGCGACACTCACCCCCTTGGGCTGGTCTATTCACGGAAGTGTATGTGTACGGAGCGGGGCGCGCGGCGTGGCCGCCGCCGGTGCCCGCGACGATGTCACTGTTGTGCTGCATGTCTCAGACTCTTTCTCCACAGAACGTGAACTGCGAGAACTACATGAGGAGGTACGTAGATACTTTACACTTGAATCTATGGGAGTGTCGGGTAAGCCCAGACGGAATGATGACGATGTTCGCGCTGTCGAACAGGTGGAGCGTACAGCTCAGCTGATCGACGGCAGGTGGCAAGTCGGCTTGCCCTGGAAGGATGCGACTTGTACATTACCTGATACGTATTCCGGTGCACTGAAAAGGTTAAAAGGTGTGGAAAAAAGAATGGAAAAAGAAAAGGGTTACTCTGAACGGTACAGGGAAAGGGTAAGGCATTTGTTTGATAATAATTTTGCTAGGGAACTAAAGGAAACGGCATGCACTGACAGGACTTGGTACTTACCGCATTTCGGCGTCGACAACTGTAATAAAAAATCCTTACGCTTAGTGTTTGATGCTGCAGATAGGGCAGCCAATGGCTTATGTTTGAATGATTATTTATTAAAAGGACCGGATTTACTTACCTCACTTTTAGGCGTAATGTTACGCTTCCGGGAAAATGGTATAGCGGTAACTGGAGACATTCAGGACATGTTCCTTCGAATAAAAATTCTTCCTAAGGATCAACACGCATTCAGGTTCCTGTGGAGGGACAACCCTACCGAACAAGTAAGAACTTACATTATGGAATCTCTCTTGTTTGGGGCGAAATGTTCACCCTTTCTTGCGTTATATGTCAAAAACAAGAACGCCCAGCGATATGAGTCCTCTATGCCGGACGCAGTCGACGCGATCGTCAACTCCCATTATATGGACGATTATATTCAAAGTCTACCGGATGAAGAAACGGCGATCAACATGGTACGTAATATCGCTAGTATTCACAGGGAGGGTGGTTTTCATATGCGGAACTGGACCAGCAACAGCGTGGCTGTACTAGAAACCGTGCCGAAAGAAACCTTAGGACCCACCGCGGTAAAGTTCAAAATTGGCCAGCAATGTGAGGGTGAGCGCACGCTTGGTCTGATTTGGTATCCAGGTACAGACGAATTAGCTTTTGACGTATCTTTAAAGCGCATTCCAGAGTATATTATTCAAGGCAAGGAGAGGCCAACAAAAAGGATCATGCTTCGTGTCATAATGTCAATTTTCGATGTATTTGGATTTCTTTCGCCCATTACTATACAGGGGAAAATAATGCTTCAAGACACATGGCGCTTAAGTACAGGTTGGGATGAACCGATCCCCGATGCTATTTATAGTAAATGGCGCAACTGGATCGAATTATTAAAGGTAATAGATAAGTTTCGCTTGCCCAGGTGTTATCAACAAGTTGCCACGAGTGCGAGCGAGACAGCATCTGAGCCCCTCTCGGACGTAGCAGCCTCCTTTCATACTAAAGTGAGTACATCTACGACGTCTACAACAGCACGAGCGGGCTACGACGCGGCTGCCTCGGTTACGAGCCATATTATCGACGATAGCTGCGCGCGCGCAGAACGTTATAGCAACCTAGTTCTACATATATTTTGTGACAGTTCGAAGCAAGCTACGTGCGCCGTTGCATATTGGCGGTGGATATACAACAATAAAATATGTGTTGCGTTAGTGGCAAGCAAATGCCGGGTTGCGCCGGTAAAACATGTGACTGTACCACGTCTAGAATTACAGGGAGCATTATTAGCGGCGAGACTTGCGCACACGATTACTACTGAACATAAGTTGGTACCTCAGAGGCGTTTCTTTTGGTGCGATTCTACGACCGTATTGCATTGGTTACGTAATAATAGGCGCACATACAAAACGTTTGAAGCGAACCGGTTAGGCGAGATTGACGAACTCACAAGTGTATCAGAATGGAGGTACGTGCCGACGAAATTAAACGTAGCGGATATAGCAACAAGGGATGTTTTTAATTACGATAGTTTTTTAAATGAATGGTTTAATGGACCTCAATTCTTATACACGAGTGAGTCTAGCTGGCCTTGCGATATTTTGGAGCCTGCTTTGGATAATGATTTAATTACGTACGTAGGGATTACACAAGATGTTTGTGACATACCGGTACCTGATCCTGGCTCGTTCTCCTCTTGGCTCCGGCTATTGAGATCTACCGCTGCAGTCCTGAAATTTATAAAAAAATGTAAAAAACTTACCTGCGCTGATGATGACTGTACATTGATGGAGCGGGCCGAATGTCTGCTACTGCAAAGGGTTCAAAAGGATTCGTTCAGTAATGAAATTAGTTTACTGGAACGTGGTAAGTACGTACCACGTGACAGTCGTCTACAAACTTTGTCGCCATATCTGGATGAGCAACATCTTCTTCGTGTAGGTGGCCGCATCGACGCTGCTCCTGACGTAGCTATGGAGACGAAAAGGCCTGTGATTCTCGATGGACGACATCCAATAACTAGACTTCTAGTCAGGCACTACCACGTCAAGGCGGCACATGGTAACCAGGAGACCGTAGTTAATGACCTCAAACAGAAATACTGGTTGATTAGAATACGTCCTACAGTTAAAGATATAACTTCTAAATGTTATTTTTGCAGACTAAGAAAGGCGAAGCCATCTGTACCAAGAATGGGTGACTTACCTGAAGCACGAATGGGGCACCACCAGAGACCATTTACTTTCTGCGGCATTGATCTCTTTGGCCCAATGGAGGTCGTGGTAGGACGACGAAGAGAAAAAAGGTATGGTGTTTTATTTACTTGCCTCACTGTCCGTGCCATACACCTCGAAGTAGTGCACTCACTGAGCACTGATTCCCTCATCATGGCACTTCGCCGTATGTCTTGTCGGAGAGGGTGGCCGCGATTCATCTATTCGGATAATGGTACCAACCTGCGAGGCGCCGATGTCGAACTTCGTAAGTCAGTACTAGAGCTAAATAATGAAGCTTTGATAACAGAAGCTTCTAACAGCGGTGCCCACTGGACTTTCATACCTCCCGCGAGCCCGCATTGGGGTGGGGCGTGGGAACGATTGATTCGCAGCGTAAAGTCTTCTCTCCGAGTCGTATTAAAAGAACGAGCGCCAAGGGATGAAACTTTGCTCACATTTTTAGCGGAAGTGGAGAATATAGTCAATGGTCGGCCACTGACCCATGTCTCTGTAGAGCCCGGAAGTTTGGAGTCACTCACGCCGAATCATTTTCTTATTGGTTCGTCGTCCAACTTGCCAATAGCAGGACTTTTCGATGATTCCGATCTATTTCTTCGGAAACAGTGGCGAAAAGCTCAAAGGCTGGCAGATATGTATTGGCGACGTTGGCTCAAGGAGTACTTGCCGTCCCTAATCCCGAGGTCAAAATGGCATCAGGATCAACCTTCTCTAAAGGTAGGAGATTTTGTTTTTGTTGTAGATCCTGACTCGCCACGAAATATGTGGCCTCGGGGCGTTATAGTTCACGTCTACCCCGGCAAGGATGGACGAATTCGTGTGGTGGACATCAGGATGCCAAGAGGTGGCGTGCTGCGGCGGTCAGCGGCGCGCGTCGCTCCCGTACCACTAGGTGTTGAGTGCTGAACCAGCACTGGGGTGGGGAGTGTTAGCGACAGGCTCCTTTGTTATACGAGTATATTTGATGTTTATGTTTAAGTGCGGCGTAGGAAATAAATATTTATAAATGTTTATGTAAGGTAGATGCTGGGAACATCGGCCAGTGTTAAACCATCGGTCTGTACTACTGGGCGTGACCGCGCGCCGTCCCTATTTTCTTTGTTAAACGTATTGCATATGTACTAAATAGAATATATCGTGTAATATAAAGTGTGAGAACGTGTTTCATTTTGGAACCGGCAACCTGATAGATACATAGAAAACACCCAGACCAAGACAAACAGACATGTTCATGCACACAAATGTTTGTCTTGTGTGCGAATCGAACCCACGGGCGTTGGTGTCGAAGCCGATTGACCGCTACGCCACCGAGCTCGTCGAGTACAAATTTATTAAGCTGTAATCTATGTACAAATATATTTTTTTAATAGCGCATTTACAATATCAATATTATCCAACCCTATTTGTTTCAGATTTATAAATTATTCAAATGTACATAAAAAAATAAACATCTTTATTTTTATTTTTTTACTACGTCGAGCGGCACACAAGTATACGGCCCGCTTGATTTAAAGCGGTTACCGTAGCCATATTAACGCTCACAACATAAAATATCGCTCACGCGCCGCCACCCCCGTTGCCAGCGCAGCATCTCCTATCTTTCTGGTGACCTTACTCACTCGCAGGAACACAACAACCCTCAAGGGAATTGTTATTTGGCTGCGGTATTCTGTGAGGTGGAGGTACACTCCCAGTCGGGTAGCTTACAATTACGCTCCATACCTCTCTTTTCGCCAGAGCTTCGTTTGTCAGTTAGCAGGGTGCACCGCGTGCAGGTGAAGTTGGCTTTGGTTCAAAGATGGTGATGAACTACTTAAACCCCAAAACATTTTATAATCATAATATTTTTTCACAATCACAACTCTTAAAACAATGAAACTAAATACACTAGTTTACAAATTAAAATAAAAGTCATGTCCTTTCAATTAATTCCATAACGTTAAACATAATTATATTTGTTTTATTTCTATCACGTCTATAAATCAAGTTCTTATTACAGCTTATTTTCAAGCTACCCTTATTACATCTTATTTTAAAACTACCCATAAGTTGGGTTCGATTTTATTTTAAAATTTTGATGCTGTGTAGTGTTCACTTAAATAAATATTTGTTTTTAAAATGTCAAAAAGTTTGTGTAAAGTGCAACCTGATCGTTTTTGTTATGTTTGTGGTGAATTTATAATATCTAAAAACGGATATCTCATGACTTAAAGATGCATATTTTAGTTATTTCAAAATTTCGGTCTGCCACCAGGACAAAACATTGGGCTCCTCACGATTTTTGTACGACACAGACACGAATAAATACAAGAAAAAAGCTATGGCAATTCATTTTTAATTTTTTGTTTGTTATTTTTGTAAGCATTATTTTTTGTTAAAAATTTTAATTTTTTTTAATTATTAAACATTAAGTTTATTCTGGAAAGATGACGTGTTAGTTTTTTTTTATATTTTTTCTGAAACTCAGTGCACCTCAATTGTTAAGAAAAAAAAAAACATTTCATTGAAGGGACAAAAACATTGTAAACTAGTGACACAGAAGAAATTTGAAATTTAAAATTTGAAATTTATAAACATTTAACAGGTTTCCAAATTATAATGTTCACTTATTACCGAGACACGTAACAAGAATTTAAACGGACATAAAATGGCCGCATAATAAACTATCGGCTTGGAAGAAATAAATTCTCATCCGTACGAAACAAGTGAGTATCGGCCAAACGCCTCGGGGGCCACTAATTCAATCAATTGGCTGCCCATAAATAAACCTCTGGACAGTTCGCGATACAAGACACGGGTCCACACGTAATTGAGAAGCAAGACTACAAACTGTAAGCGACAAATCAATTAAGCTCGAAGTAGATAAAAAGGATGCATTAATAATGATGCGAGACTCGAAAATAAACGAGGTTCGCTCGAACCGATACGTGTGAGATACATCTTGAGATACGTTAATGCACATTTTTGAGATAAAGAAACTTGCGATATTGCTAACGATGTTTTTTATACTGTTGTTGGATATACTAGTTGATTTTGTTGCTTTATTTCAAAATAATTGAATTTACAAAATCGAATGTACCCATATTTTTAATGTTTTACTTGCTTAATGACAATGTAATAAGTAACCGTACCGTACGCTTGTTTGCCAGCCTAGTCGTATAAAAAAAGATTGGTTATCTGTAAAGTCGGTTTACAGATGATAATTTTACGTGATAACGTCATAAGAAACGCTTTATCGCTTGTACGCTCGGCTCAAGCGGAACGTGACAATGAGTCATGCTTTTTCGTGTGTGCAGCTTGCGTTCATCGATTAACACGTCATAAACCAAATTATTAGCGCAGGAACACCAGTTTAAGAAACTATAATATCATGTATTCATATCGTATTGTAAAGTAAACTTTAAGTGAAGGAAATAAAGAGCCAATCCTTATAACATCCCTACCTCCCTACTAATATTTCGAGTTTGTTTGTTACGCTTTCACGCCGAAACTACTCAACCGATCATCATGAAACTATGTACACATATTCTCAAAGGTATTTGGAAGGACATAAATTACTTTTTATTTAAAAAAAGTAAACGCGGGCGAAACCACGGGTGGAAGCTAAATTATAAATCTATATACTCAGATAGACTCGTATCAAATAATCACATAATGTATACATTGTAGCGTTGATTAGCATAACTTGGTCTATATTTCGTTTGAAGATCCCATATTTCGTTTGAAGATAACTTTGTTATGCACTATAGTACATAACAAAGTTATCTTCAAACGAAATATGGGAGTTTAGCATTACCTTGTTTAATAACTTTTTTAATAATATGCATGTAAATTCATCCAGACGGATGAACTTTCTATATTAACTGTACGTACAAAGAGGATTATTTTTAGTAAATAGTTTTTTATACCACTAAAGTTAGAAACAAGCACACGGCCCGCCTGATGGTAGACTAAATGGGGGCATTACACGCGCGTTGTCAGACACTATAGAAATCTCTTCACTCCTTTTTTGAAGAACGCCAACCCCAAGTTAAACTAATATTACATTTATTTATTTATTATTGAATCAGCTGTTTTACAGAACTACAAAAAATGTTTACATCAAAAGGATATAATTTTCAAGGAAATTCAAAATCAAAGCGACGAACAAAAATGTTTTTGGGATACTTACAATGTTGTAGCGGCTGCGGCCCACGTAGCTGCATTCTTCAAGCTAGTATGACATTTTGCCGATGTGAACAGCAGAGTTTCGTTTCACACTGTTCTACAAATCTGCTAAATATTGACCGCTATTGTACATCGCAAACAATTTCTGTGTTTGATCCGAATCACTAATTCGTCATCATCATCATTATCAGCCTGTATCTACCCACTACTGAATAGAGAGGTCTTTCCCAATGCTTTCCACCATATGCGATCCTCCGCTTTCCGCATCTAACCGCTACTAGCCACTTTTTTGAAATAGTCGGTCCATCAGAGAGAAGGCGCCCTAGACCCCCTAATTGGTCACTAATTATTCTGATAAAATGACTTTTACATCATCTTTTCTATCACAAAAATGTTTATTTGCTACAAAAACTCGAGAGTTACATAAATAAAGTAACACTACCCTTAACAAACAAACAGGAAATTGGACACCGATAGCTAAAGGGGCTTAAGCACTAATCCGTGTTTTTGTAGAGGGTGTCAGCCAACAAATGGGAGTGACAGTGCCTACAGGAGATATTAATCGTGAAAAATCCCTTGAAGCTAGGAAGCTGGGGATAGAAGCGCGTTAAATCGCGCCACGTGCGCTGTCTGTTAGGAGTTGACACTATTGGGTTGAAGCCAAAGGGAGATCGACCATAAATTTTGATAATAAATTGTTTAGAAGATAGCGCTGATATTTCCTCTGAAATTAATATATGTCATAAGTTCTATACAGTTTATTTTTGAAGGGTTGTCTTTTGTAAATAATACGTGTAACGTGTAAGTGACTATAATATAACACATATATGTTATATAATGTTATATATATGGGGTGTAAGTGGTTCATCAACATCTTTGAACCAAAGCCAACTTCACCTGCACGCGGTGCACCCTGCTGACTGACAAACGAAGCTCTGGCGAAAAGAGAGGTAGGGAGCGTAATTGTAAGCTACCCGACTGGGGAATGTACCTCCACCTCACAGAATACCGCAGCCAAATAACGGTTCCCTCGAGGGCTGTTGTGTTCCTGCGAGTGAGTGAGGTCACCAGAAAGGAAGGAGATGCTGCGATGGCAGCGGGGGTGGCGGCGCGCGAGTGATATTTTATGTTGCGAGCGTTAATATGGCTACGGTAACCGCTTCACATCAGGCGGGCCGTATGCTTGTCTGCCACCCGACGTAGTATAGAAAAAAAAAAAAATAACATAACTTCACACACGATGCGTAATAACCCTCATTAGAGGGTTATTACAAATCGTGTGTGAGGTTATGGAACGGTATAAGGGATGGAAGGAATGGTATAAGTTAAGAACAATAACTATTGTTCTTAGGGTATAAGAGATATTACGACAGTATCATTCTTAACTTTAGAAAAGTAAATATTGATCTTTAGGCAACGTGACGGCACGTGGCGGAGTACGTTCTAAAATTTTTAAGGGTTAATTATGACACATTTTTTACTTTATGAAGTGTAACAAAAGTATTAAGAGTCAAAACGTGAAATTGCGCCGATTTTGTAAAAATAATTGCTCAAGTTTTTGCCCTCGTTTTCCAGTAAGTATACTCGTACATACTACATTATTTTTGAGTAAATATAACTATATACTAAAAATAATAATAATAAGATTGCGGCTGGCGGGCTTCTTGCTCTTCTTTCTCTCGACCTTGACGAAGCCCTCCTCGTCACATTGTTTCGTATCCTGTCAATGACGTGGTGGTTCAGCCCTAGGAGTAGGCTCACAGCGGCTTTGCTTTTTCCCCATATTGTGCCGCTTAGTTGGTGGGGCAGCAGCGCGGGGAGTCGATGCACTCGCATGCGATACATCGGTGCAGCGGGTGGCGGGAGTGTAGGGATAGTAGGGCTAGATATGATATATATGAGATATGCCTTTAAACTTATAAATTCCTTTATTCGGCTATGCACCAAATCAGCTCAAGGTCAAGGGGTCAAGTAGTTTTCGAGATTTCGTTTCTAATCAGTAAGTTGAGTCCTCGTCGTCTACCCTTAGTCATTCCACTGCTGAGATCCGGGCCTCCCTACAATCGCAGGGGTTTAGAGTATACTCCACCACACTGCTCAACTGCGGGTTGGCTGAGTGAGTGAAGCGACCTTTCACTTATTTATAGATTAAGATTATGTATATCTACCTAGTTTATCTTAAACTTGATCGAAGATGCTTTTAGTGTGTAGATTTCGCTAGTCGTATTTTATCGGAATGCTTCATTAGCCGTTATCGTAGAGCACTATGAGTAACAAATTACATACATAGGTCTACTAGGAACCCCTTATCTTTTGCCCCGAGTCTGAGTCATCTCCGCTTGTTTGTAATACTTAGGTACTCAAATACCAACGTCCAAGAACTATAATCTCTGCCTTCTATATAATTGTAAAGGAAAGTTTCGATTCAATGATTGACTTATCAGCGCCTAGCTTATACCGCACATATTTTTTTAATACTACGTCAAGTGGCAGACGGACCGCCTGATGGGAAGCAGTTACCGTTGCCATGATAACGCTCGCAAAACACAACATGAAATATTGCTGACATCGCTCGCGCGCCGCCATTCCCACAGCAAACGCAGCAACTCCCTCCTTCCTGGTGACCTCACTCACACAACAACCCTCAAGAGAATTGTTATTTGGCTGCGGTCTTTTGTTAGGTGGAGGTACTTCCCCGGTCCAGTTGCTATTGCGCTCGTCCTACGTCTCTTTCGCAGAGCTTCTTCCTTAGTCTTTTTCGCCTCTAATTCTAAATCGAAACATTTTGAATACAGGCACACCCCGAGCACTTCATACAAATATCGCGTTGTGAACTACCTACTACACAAAATATGCCGTCTGTGTAGGGATTGAACGAGCTATTAGTTATACTGTGGTACAGACACAATAACGTAAAAATACCTACTTTCTTGGTAACAAACTGTACATTGGAATTTCTGATAAGATTTTTTATTCAAAGCGATGCCACTTTCGCGGCTACAAAGGCCTTAAATATCATAGGGACACAAAATTGTTCATTGCGTAAGTCTAAGGGGGAGGACTGTATTTAGCAGTGTATGTCTTATGGTTGAAATGATGATGGTAGAAAGTTGAGCAGCGTGGTGGAGTACGCTCTAAACACCTTCGATTGAGGGGAGACCCATGTCCCAACAGTGGGATTATTATGGGTTGATGCCGAAGTAACACGACATTCATTGACTGTTAGGCGGTACGAAGTTCGCCGGGTCAGCTAGTACCAAAATATTGGGCACTATCACAGAACTAATAATTTATTATTAGTTCTGTGGGCACTATACTAATACCCCTACCCAACAGTGGCATAAATACGTACCCATGGATTGATGATGATAAATAGGAGATTACGTACCCACATCCGTATCATGATACCATCTGTGATTTTGCCAAACATAGGCTTAATACATTGTTAATGCTAAATCGATGCCACCAAACAGAAGCTTAGCAAGATTTGTAGCGGTGCCCGTTAACACCTCAATAACCCTAATGACCGTGCAATGGTAACAAATTACTGTTAACTGTACGACTGAATCTCATCTGAAATGTGAAGAAAAGAGAAGTTCCGTAATAAATGTTATAATAAAGCATATATACATCTATACTAATATTATAAAGCTGAAGAGTTTGTTTATTTGTTTGGTTGAACGCGCAAATCTCAGGAATTACTTATTCGAATGGAAAATTAATTTAGTGTTAGATAGCCTATTTCTCAAGTAAGGCTATAGGCTATATAACATCACGCTACCACTAATAGGAACGGAGCACCAATGAAAAATGTTGCAAAAATGGGAAAAAATATTCCTTTTGAAAGCATCCGTTGCGTGCGCTACGTAAACGGTTCAAGTTACGCAACGATTATATACGAATTTTTCATCTTAAAAAGTTCTAAAAAAAAGTCCGTGATAGCATGTGTCTATCTTTTAAGATTGGCTCACTATAACCTTTCAAATACCTTAGTTTAACCTTACGCTTCACTCTCAACGCTCTGACACACACAGACGAAGTTGCGCGAGTCAGCTAGTATAATATAAAATTAGTAGTACATTTATTTTTATTTTTACCAACCGGTTTCGCCGCTAAGGCATTATCAAGGTAAACAGATGATGTTTGCTTATTACATTATGATAATAAAGTTCCACTAAGTGCCAACAATCAACAGTATCAACTTCATAAGAAGTCCCGTGTTATTGAATAAGCGGACTGGAGAGAGTTTTATCTATAGGAAGGAAATATATATAGTTCAATCTGACATTAGCTCCCCATAAAAAGGCACGAAGTGTACTACCAACAATACAGATCGGACTTAATTCTATGATGAGTCGAAAAATTTTCTTGTGTTAGTTTATAAATGTTGGCTATACGACGCTATAACACATCATAGTTTTTGCGAGACTCGTTACGTTTACAGCCGGGTCCGCTGCGCCATGATATCGTGTTTGCAAACACGATAACATGGCGCAGCGGACCCGGCTATTGTTAGCTAACCGAATAGAGGCGTGGCATAACAGTTTTGTTAGCAAACCCCCCGCGGTCTCCTGCGGGGAGGGGAAGTAACCCATTTTGTGTTCGCGCGCACTGGAGGAAGACGTCATTATCGTTGGAGAGCGTGTGTTGAATTTGTGCGATTTCTCTTTGATTTGTGATGGAGTGGAATAGAGAAAATACTTTGTTTTTTATACAACTGATTAGAGAAAGACCGGTGATTTGGGATGTTATATTGGAAGATCACAGAGATAAATATAAAAAACTAGATGCGCTGTTAGAAGTAGCAAAGATTCTTAAAATAACAAAAGAGGAAGTCAGATCGAAATGGACAAGCCTCAAGGGGCAATATAATAGAGAGATGAAAAAAGTGACTGGGCTTAAAACGGGTAGCGGAGCAGCCGACAATTACATATCAAAATGGTTTGCGTACCAGGAAATGGCTACTCTGTTGTCTTGCAACATTCCTCAAGAGTCCATCTCAAATTATGCGGTAAGTTGAAGTTCTTCTTGAAATAAATTAAACTTATTTGATTAATGTATTCATTGTCGAACCTTAGTTCGACAAAGAATAATCTAAATATTTTAAGAGGTGGTAAATGAATAGAAAAAAATGTCTA
The DNA here is from genome assembly GCA_937001555.2 of Hypsopygia costalis. NCBI lineage: Eukaryota > Metazoa > Arthropoda > Insecta > Lepidoptera > Pyralidae > Hypsopygia > Hypsopygia costalis. The sequence continues at coordinate 13,098,726 of OW443333.2, forward strand.
CTCCGTAGTTATTTTTAGGGTTCTGTAACCAATTGTACTAACGGGTCCTTATTAACTAAGCCTCTGCTGTCCGTCTATCCATCCAAGTCATTCACGTATTAAGAGAAGTTGTAATTTTGTACTTAACTATAATTATTTATATTTTTAGGCTTCCATACCTAAAGGGTAAAAAGGAACCCTATTACTAAGGCTCCGCTGTCCGTCCATCCGTCCGTCCGCCCGTCCGTCTGTCACCAGGCTGTATCTCATGAATCGTGATAGTTAGACAGTTGAAATTTTCACTGATGGTGTATTTCTGTTGCCACTATAACAACAAAATATAAATATAAATCTATGGGGGCTCCCATACAACAAACGTGATTTTTTTGCTCGCAAATAAATGTTGATAACGGCAATAGGTAGACGCTTGAAATACTCACATAATATTTAGTTATATATTAACTTTAAAAATAAACAATGAAATAAAATTAAAACAAATATTTCGGGATATTATATTCTACAAACGGGATTTTAATTGCCGCTTTTTTAGATTATGTTACGGAACCATTCGTTTTTTTATATTACGTACAGACAAGCATACGGCCCGCCTCATGTTACCGTAGCCATATTAACGGTCGCCACATAAAATACTGCCAACGCAGCTGTTTCTTCCTTTCTGGTGACCTCACTCACTCGCAGGAACACAGCAACCCTCACGGGCATTGTTATTTGTCTGGGATAATCTGTGAGGTGGAGGTGCATTCCCCAGTCGGGTAGCGTACTATTACGCTCCCTACCTCTCTTTTCGCCAAAGCTTCGTTTGTCAGTTAGCAGGGTGCACCGCGTGCAGGTGAAGTTGGCTGTGGTTCAAAGATGTTGATGAACCACTTACACCCCAAATTCAAAAACGTGTTGATTTAATGAAAATATTTGTTTGATCATTCAGATCGAACCCTATATCCTTCTTGCTTATCTAGGTATCTAGAATTAGTGAAACGTGGTATGAATTTAAGAATATCATAAGTATGTTAGATACAGGTACTTTTGTGCATTTTACTGCAACAAAAATATAATCTGTATACTTGAATAATTTAATAGGTACCTAAAAATTACTGTATAAAAAAATATATTATCAGCATCATCATCAGGTCATTTTAGTCTCCACTACATGAGCACGACCCTCTCTCATCCGTTCCAGACAGAAGGAGGATTTGGCCTACACTCCCCACAAGGCCTGAGGGATGTTTGGTAATGTATTTCCTTAGTCGCCTTGTACGACATCCACGGGAAGAGACGGAATGATTCTATTCTAGTCTGCCGGAAACACTACTTAAACAAAGTTTTGCCATGGAAGCAGGATGCTTCCATGGCAAAACTTTGTTTAAGTAGGTAGTATGTGAATACAAGCCGTGTGGGAACAAAGGGGAACCTTTCGCTGACAAAATACGAAGCAAAACTATCACGAATCTGCCGACTATCTATAGGTGCTCTTCTAGGTATTCTTAGTAGTGGTTGTAAACCTTCTGCTGTTGGTTCGTTTCTCCATAGACCCTCAGCCAATTCACCGTTTTCTTCTATATCAAAAGTACCCGTTGGCGTATATATACTTCTGCTTATTTTATTTCGCCTCAGATAGTTGTGCAAAACAACGCAAACTAAAATTATCGGTATGAGTGTACCCACTTCAACTGTTAAGGGTTTCTTAAAAACTCGAAACAATGAAGTTAAAATGCCAAATACGTTTTCTATCATCCATGTAACTGCGCTTGCTTTAGTTCTCCACGGCCAATGTGTGCTACTGCGGTTGACAATAATAATACTGAGACTTTGTGTGATAGCTCACATACTGGTATTAGGACAGAGCAGTCATTAGGTGCATCAATTGATGTAACATGTTGTACACCAGGTGATGCACAAAGTACTATTATGTTTAGTGATAATATTGGAAAAAATATGGGCTCAAAATTGAATTCACTTATTAAGGGACAGTCAGTTGTAAACCATTGCTTACCATCTGCAAATTATGAAGAAATTATGAAAAGAATTTTAAAATTCAAATTTAATAATTATGAAAATCTCATTATTTTAGTAGAAAATAGGGGTAATTTAAACAAAAAGGATTTAATAGATTTTTGTGATTATTTATTATCTCTAGACTTAAGTAGTATAATTTTGTTTACATTCCCCTACTCTAAGAGCTTGTCAGATGCAGAAAATAATCTTAGATAGAAGTTGAACAGTGTACTACACACTATAAGTACATATAATGATTGTATTCATTTGATTGATACTAACAGTTTTGTTAGCAAAAATTTATATTATTTGACTAAAGGTAGATATTACCTTTCTGCTAGAAGGGGCCAGATCGTGAAAACTGTGAAAAGAGTGTTACGATTTTTCATATTTAACCTATTTAGATATGATTGATATCAATGATAATTTGTATATATTACAATCAAAGACCAAAAAATATTGTATGATTATATTAAACTCTTAAAATCTAATAGTTGTTTTATAATAAAGGTCAACAAACGCACAAAATTGAGAAAAAATGCAAAAACATGCCTTCGTATTTTTCAGATTTAACCCAATAAATCAACACAAATTGATAAAAAGAAACACTTTTTGAACACTGAAGAAACCAATAAATATAACATATACTTTTTTTTTGTACCTTTACAAACAAAGACTTCCTCTTTTAAAGCCCTAAAATCTAGATATGTTTTACGTAAATTCTCCATAGAAAAATGTATGAAAAATGACGCACATTCCGATATTACGAATTAGTACCCAGCGTCGCCACTAATTCGCCAGTGTGTTTTTATATGTCAAGGTGACACCACGCGCGTCGGATGCTCCAGGAAAATTACGTGTTGTGAATTTGTGTTTTTTGTGAAAAACTGTAAGTATAACTAATTTACCAATATAATGAATGTATATAAATCGTAAAAAATACAAAGAATGAATTGGGTATTTGACTAACATTTTTTTCTGTTTGATATGTAGGGACGTCTCCATAATATAACCATAGGTGAAAGAATTACTTCGATAGCACAAAAATCTCTCGAGATATGGTAATTTGAAAATCACAATTTTTAGACTGCCCCAAAACGCTCCATACAAAAGACTACTGAATTATGACGTCACAGATCTGTATTTTGTATGCATCAAATCAGAAATTTGTACGACAGCTATGTTAAATATTACGTTTATGTGATTAGTATCATAATAAAAGTTATAGCATTTTTTATTGCTTCTCCAATGGAAATATTATTTTTTAATAATTTCATACTTTTAAAATGGACTTTCCCGCCAAACTTTGATCGACGCTAAAAAAAGTCTGACTGAAGATATTAGAATGAAAGTTTGCAGATCTTTATAGTTTTGTGTATTTTACGATATTGTTAATTTATTTGTACAATTTTTAAACATTGGAAACAACCCAATTAGATACTTTGTTGAGTAGGTTATTTTATGAACCTTGTAAAATATGTATCAATTCAGGCTTGAAACATGATTTCAACATGCTATAGCCAATATCATAAACGTATCTAGTCGGTAATCGAGGGTTTTTTTCGCAGGACTGATTGAATTTGAATTTGCCAGGGAAAAGAAAGTTTAGTACGCATTATAAAAATATGAAAGCCAAAAGATCTCGGAAAAAATGTAAGTTCCTTCCTACTTATTTATTTATCTGCCTACTTTACTACGTCTTGTCCTAAATACCTACCTAGAAAAAAATTACGAGATTTCTGTGAAAGTGTCATGTAAAAATCCTAGTTTTATTTGTGTGCTTATCCTGTCTAAGTAGTAATAATAATATAATTTATTTTCATTTGAACAGGGTACATTACAAAGCTAATACAATACCTATGTCATATGATTTAGATCGCTTGATTCAGACATATACAATAGCATGTAAATATTGGTTTGTATTATAAGTAATAAAGTCAATTTCTACCTAGTATTCGTTTTCATGTTCATCATTATTGTCTAAATATCAGATTGTGGAAGTAGGTATGTTTCATAACAGAAATAGCACGGGCACGCGGCTTTGTCGACATACTTACCGCCAAAGAGACGCGACGCGCCTAGGGTCTGGTGTTGTACAAAAATTACAAAATAATTATAAAGTGGATAATAATGATGAATAATATTTCCAGTATTGAAAATAAAGAAAACCTTCAGGCCGAGACTCCAAGCAACACTGCTATGCTTAGACTACGCACTATAGACGTAAGTTGTTATACGTAATTCTTGTAGACTTATTACATAAATAAACAAACTACCTTGGGGTGTAAGTGGTTCATCAAGATCTTTAAACCAAAGCCAAATTCACCTGCATGCGGTACACCCTGCTGACTGACAAACGAAGCTCTGGCGAAAAGAGAGGTAGGGAGCGTAATTGTAAGCTACCCGACTGGGGAATGTACCTCCACCTCACAGAATACCGCAGCCAAATAACGGTTTCCTTGAGGGCTGTTGTCTTCCTGCGAGTGAGTGAGGTCACCAGAAAGGAAGGAGATGCTGCGATGGCAGCGGGGGTGGCGGGGGTGGCGGCGCGCGAGCGATATTTTATGTTGCGAGCGTTAATATGGCTACGGTAACCGCTTCAGATCAGGCGGGCCGTATGCTTGTCTGCTACCCGACGTAGTATAAAAAAAAAAAAATACCTAGTTAGTGATGGACGAAGACAAAATCTCAGTAGGGTGAAGTCTTCTAGTATCGGCCTCCTCCTAATATCGGCCTTTGCGAGAAAATGGAATATAGGGTAAGTGCTCCATTGAATGAACCCTTAAGGGCATTCCAAACTTTGAAAATTACAGCCAGCTACTTATGAGATCCTAACCAAAAAATATTTTATTTTATTATGTTCACAATTTATTCATGATTGATACAGTATACATATTTTAGCAAAAATGCTGATAGTTATTGAGATAATCTGCATTTTATACAAATATGGGGTATATTTGTATAAAATGCAGGTTATCTCAATAACTATCAGCATTGAACACACAAATCACCAGAGAATGAACAAAAAAATCCAGTGAATAAACCTTTTGAAACCCATTGAATGAACTACCACTTTTATATATCAGTTCTATATATAAATTATTATGTAAGAGTTTATTTCGGGTAATTGTTATTGTAAATATATATATTTTTTAATTATATTAAATAGACGATATGATTACTATTATAATTGCGTGTTACTTGATATTTTATAACCTAAAGAGAACTATCTAACATTTTTTTTTATACCACTAAGGTGGCAAACAAGCATACGGTCCGCCTGATGGAAAGCAGTTACCGCAGCCTATGGACGCCTGTAACACCGGAGGCATCACATGCGCGTTGCCGACCCTGTAAAAACCTCTTCAAGCCCTTTTAGAAGAACCCCATGCTGTAGTCTCCTGGGAAAACCTCAACAGGCAATTCATTCCACAGCTTGATAGTACGTGGAAGAAAACTTCTCTGGAACCGCACAGTACGTGACCATTTCGGTTCTAAAGTGTGAGGATGAATTCCCTGTCGATGGCGAGCGGTGCGACTGTAGAAGGAAGCCGTGGGCATCATGTCAAACAACTCCTCTGAACACACCCCATTGTACAAACGGTAGAACACACAAAGGGACGCAAAATCTCTTCTCAGACTTAAAGGTTCTAAACCGTCTGTCAGTTTGGGATCGTCAACAATCCTCACAGCACGCCTTTGAATCGAGTCACAGGGTGCAAGCTGGTATCTAGGCGCTCCCGCCCATAGATGGCAACAGTACTCCATATGCGGCCGAACTTGAGCTTTGTATAAGTCTTTGCCGCGGGTTGAAGTAATGTTTCGCCCTGTTGAGCACACCTAGTTTCTTCGATGCCAGCTTGACCTTCCCCTCCAGATGACATCGAAACTGGACGTCGCTGGAGATGTCAACTCCTAGAATACCAATACTATTGGCGATGGTGAGGGGTGTGTTTTCGAAGTGTGGAGCCACAGCAAATGGGGTTTTCTTAGCGGTGAACGCGCAGACTTGTGTCTTAGAGGGGTTAAATCGCACTAAGTTCTGTCGCCCCCAGTCGGACACTCTACTTAGTGTGCTCTCAATTTGCGACACAAGTTGTTCGCGGCTCTCCTCCACCAAAGAACGAGGGATATTTGCGCGGCCCGTGTAATAAGTGTCCCCGGTGCTGTCGTCCGCATAACAATGAATGCTGTCATTATACAACATATCATTAACATGCAGCAGAAACAGCGTCGGGGACAATACAGAACCCTGCGGGACGCCAGCATTGATGTCCATGCTATCGGAGCAACTGCCATCTGCAACGGCTCTAATGCTTCTGCTGGACAAGAAGCTAGCAACCCATTCGCATAGCCCCTCGGGCAGACCGTAAGGCTAAGATGCCAAATGCTTAAAACATAATATTAATACTGGATTATTATTATAAAATATTTAATATTATTATTCATCACTTCCATGTTAGATTCTCCTTTCTCTTCTAAACTATTATATTTCTATAATAGAAGATTGGTTCTATATGTCATCATTATTTATTAATTTCTTTTTAGCTTGCATTTTGCTGTCTTTCCATGGTCGTTTTAGCTGAAAGGCACTTCTATGTGGAGATCTTTATTTATTTTATTTAATCAGTTCACTCCGTCTGGTTTTCGTCCTGGGCACAGTACTATTACTGCACTTCTAAAAGTTACTGAAGATATCAGGCTAGGTATGGAGGATAAACTGGTAATAATAAAAGAACACCTCGTTCGAATATTGGTCAAAAAATTGACAACCGTTTATAAAAGTTGTGTACAAAAAATTAGCCAACTGCATTAAGGCTAAGATGCCAAATGCTTAAAACTGTGTGTTCATTGACTAGATTTTCTTCAATTTCGTGATCCAATTATCGAACACCCCTATAATTTATTTATGATAATTAAAATTTATGCAATCTGCTTTTTGTAAGATAAAACAGTTCTTTTTACATCCTACTATCAAATTTTGTTAACACTATCACACTTATAGTGTCTACAAAGTGAATATCAAAACACGAAGTCTCAGCAATGCCCTAAATTCTGCTCCATACAATCAAAAATACGACAGAATACTTTCATTTTAGGCGGTCGCGATTTTGAAACTATAGGTCACAGGCAAATACCTGTGTGTTCAGTTGACGTAATATAATGTTTCGATTGAGAAAAAAATACTGGCTTGAGTAGAAAAGCTTAGATTTCTTATTATATTGAAAAATGTGTGTTTTGTTCATTCACTGGTGGGTGTTAATTCACTGGAGCACTTACCCTAACTATTAAAATAACCCTAAAATTATAATAGTTTTTATTCAAAAAGCGACTCTATATGCGAATAATCCATATTTTGGTGCGGGTGCTTCAATATTTGAACGTTCAGTTGGCAATAGAGCACGCGCCGGTACCGACTTGTGTCGTTTAGTGGCAGTGGCGAGTCAAATCCCGGTTGCGAGCGCATTGAGTTAGTTAGTATTTAAATGGAATTAAACATACCTATGGTATTTTATATTGTTTTTTATTGAAGAAAAACCAAGGTTTTTACATTTACTTGTCTTTTTTATGAAATAATCGCAGGGTCGAGGTTAGGGATCTTTATTTATTGATAAATCCCAATATCGGCCACCCGGCCGACATTAGGAAAATGCATGAAAACGCTAAACAACATGTTTAGCTATTTTTTATGTTAACAGGAATATTAATAAGGTTAAAAATGAAACAACAGCTTTTTTTATTAAAATTATTGTCCTGAAGCGACTTTACAAACAACCAGTTTTTATTACGTTTATTTATATAAAACGTTCAAGATTTTGATCTAGTGTTATGTGTTTCAAAGATGTATTCTAAGGGAGTTCTTAGCTATGTTTGAAGAAATTTGGCCCATTCTTTTTTAATTATTTTTTATAAAAAAAAATAAAGCCATTATCTTTCTTTACAGGAATTAGTTATTGAAAACAGTCAAGAGGGAAAGGTGGATGAAGTGGAAGTTGGGCGTAGAGTAATAGATATTTCTTTTTTTTATAAAGCTCTTCAGGCCATAGGGGACCACGGTCCAATGGATTGTAAGTTAAGTTACCTCAGTATAATAGGTGAAGTAAAAGTTGGTCTGGACTCAAAACTCAGTATGTGTAGTATGAAGTTTACTGTGTGTTTGGTTGAAAAGAAAGAAGATAGCATGGAAGTGAATCATCAAATTGTATCTGGTATCATATCATCTGGTGGGAGCTACTCTCAGTTAAAAACATTAACTGCCTTAGTAACCGTTACCAATCATGTCACCTTCATTATACAATGAAATTAATAATACGGTTTGCGATTGGTGGGAAAAGACAGCAACACATTCCATGGCAGAAGCTGTCAAGGAAGAAGCAGAGTACGCAGTCTATAGGTGGTGTGGATAAAAATGGTACACCATTAATATCTGTTGCTGTTGACGGTTGTTGGAGGAAGAGATCTTATGGTAAGAATTTTTCCGCCTTATCCGGCGCAGCTGCGATAATTGGCATTAAAACTAATAAAGTATTGTTTTTTGGAGTTAAAAATAAATACTGCGTAGTCTGTGCACGAGCCGCAAAGAACAACAGTCAGCCCCCGGAACACCATTGTTTCAAGAATTATTCAGGATCATCTACCGGGATGGAATCGACCATAATAGTTGAGGGGTTTAAACGTTCCACTGTTGATCACGGTGTAATTTATAATAAATTTGTAGCAGACGGCGATTCTAGTACTTATAAAAAAATATTAGATTCGCGTCCGTACGATAATTTAATAGTAGAGAAAATTGAATGCAAAAATCATCTTTTACGAAACTACTGCAATAGCTTGGAGAAACTGTCAAAAGACACTAAGTATCCTTGCGAATTGCGGAAATTCCTAAAAGAAAGGTATTTGCGTTTAAGAACGGGTGTAAAATGCGCGATTAAATATTGGGCGGATCAAAATCAGTCACTCGAAGAAAAAAAAAAAAATCTTAGTGAAGATATCCTAAATGGTCCACAACACGTATTTGGTAATCACCAACATTGCAAGGAGTATTTCTGTAGACCTGATACTCGTCGAATAGAACCTGTTGGATTACTTCCAACAATTGTTGGATGCGGATTAATGGACGCGGTAGAAATTTTAAGTAAAAGACTGTCATATCATTCTAGAAGTTTAATTCATAATTGCACAAGTAATATAGTTGAAAGTTTTAACGGAGTAATTGCCAAATTAGTTGGGGGTAAGCGTGTAAATTATTCTTCCCGTGGTTCTTATGCGGGCCGATGCGCAGCTGCTGTTGTGTCTTTTAATACGGGATAGATTCATAGTAAAACTCATGAAGTCATATTTAAATGTAGTCCGATTCCTTTGATCGCGAAAGTGGAAAATTGTAATCGTAGAAACCGTTTAATTGCTAAACCTAAATTAAGATTGAAAAAAAGCCACAACACTGTATCGAAAGACGCTCACTATGGACCAAACTGCGAAAAACCTGATCTGAGTCCAGAATTATATGAGAAAGCCAAGCCATCTTTTTTAGCCGATTTAAAGTTGTCTTGTGCTGAAAGAGAGGAGCTTGAAAGGTCGACCCATTTGCAAAGAAGTAGTGCTGAGTGGATGAGTACAAGGAGAAAATTACTAACCTCATCATCATTCGGGGAAGTTTGTAAAAAACGAGAGAGCACAAGTTGTGCTGCTTTTGTTGGTAAAATCGTTTATGGTAGTAATATCTCCAGTTTGCTTGCTGTACGGTACGGTATCGAAAACGAAGAAACCGAAATTAGACAGTTAGAAATTCAAAAGAATATTAGTATACAAGGTTGCGGTTTGTTCGTCGACGATCAATATGAATTTCTTGGTAATACACCAGATGGCATTTATGCAAACGGTTTAATTGAAATTAAGTGCCCACATTCTTTAGCTGGCATGACTCTTGATGAAGCAATGGCCAAACATACCTTTTGGGCAAGGCTTCCAAGAGTTATGTCATAAATAAAAATCATAACTGGTATTTCCAAATTCAGGGACAGGTACATATTACTAAAAGAAACGTTTGCATGCTTGGCATCTGGTTTGGTGCTACTGTACCTATGAAAGTTTATATTTTAGAAAAGGACGACAAATTTTGGAAGGAGAAAATGGAGATGAAATTAGTTAGGTTTTATTACGATTGCCTACTTCCAGAATTAGTTGATCCTCGGCAGTCACGAAGCATGCCCATTCGTGACGCGCCCAGTATCATAGAGGCTATGAAAGAGAGGAAAGAAAGAGCTTTACGTGTTTTGAAAGAGAAGAACGCCTAATGGTTTTGAAAGAGACTGAGGTAACTTAACTATCCAGCCGGTCGATTCACGTAAACACGCCAGTCCAAAAGTCGTTTTAACTTAGAAACTTAGAAATCGCCTTTTGGTTTTCTGTTTTAAACGCACTTACTTATCTAGTCTTGGATTGTCATAAATCTTTCAATAGCTCAATTACTATACAATTCCTATACGATTTTGAAGAGTTACCTGGTGTAAAGAATCATCAAAATTGTTTCAAAAATACAGCGAATTGAGAATCTTCTTCTTTTTTTAAGTCGGTTAAAAGGGCTTAATTTGCAAAAAACGAAGTGACATTTTTAAGTCCCTACGCTACGGTTTTTATTACGTGAATCGGGCAGCTGGTACTCATTCTGATAAGTTTTGCAATAGCAATTGATTTTATCATCAAATTAGCTGAAATCAAAATTTGATCAGTAATCGTTAAAATGAAAAAACATTAGAATTTTGAACTCATATTTTGTTATTGTTTACTTACTTTTAATTAGTATATTAATAATTTATAAACTTGTGTTTCATTTATTTTTGTACAACCCTAGCACGCTTTTTAGATGGCGACTCATATTTGTTATTGTTTACTTACTTTTAATTATATGAATCATTTTTATACTTTCGTATACTAGCGTAGCAAAAGTTATTAACTCAAAAATTACAAGCAAAAAAAGTTGACATGGCCGATAATTGGTGCCACCACCCTATTTGAGTTTACGCAATAGGCACATTTCCTTGCGTAGAGATATACACTAGCGAGGAAAGCTCGATGTTATTTCGACCGTACTTCCTACTGAATTTGCAATTATTTTGTTGAATGAATATTTTACGAAATAAGAATAAACTTTGTTAGGAAAATTACAAATAAATACATAGTTGGAATTTTTGGTAAGTAGAATACAAAAAGGTCAGTCCAGACCTGCTCTTGATTGTTTAATATAAATAGAAAAACATAAAAATTGTGTCTCAACTACTCTTATTAATCTAGTAATTAATATTTATTATCATTTTGTAACGAAAAACTAGTCTTAGAATATTTTACACTCGTCGTTTATTTCCAATAATTCAACATTTTTGTTATGCTGTAAATATTCAACTTCAATAACAATTGGAACGTTTGTCGCAAAACATTTTGACAATCGCGCTGTCTTTGGGTCATTCACCCGCCCCGTCGGTTGTTTCAGTAAACAGTAGCGCTGCGGTCGCTCGAAACCGACGTCGCGCCTAGACAATCTGGGCCCTTAAGCGACAGATAGCACTTTCGCTATCCTATTTTTTTGACATTTCAGCCAAAAACTTGGCTACAAAATCCGCTTCTATTGAGCGGAATGTTGACATGGAATTTTCTAATAATGACATTTCTAATCATTTAAATTAACTCATGAGACAACAGAGGTAACAACCTCTAGCACTAATTTATTAAATTCACAATTAATTGATTTAGCAATACAATCAAACAGTAACTATGCCCACAAAAATGTAATAATTACAACACAAATAATAATATTAACCTGGTACATCAAAATATATATTGTATGACTGAGGGCAAGAAACTAGAACAGCCCCCTTACCACCAACTCTTATTGCGATTCAATAACTGAATAGACTGCTTATTCATACCAATGAATAAGCGACTGTATTCAAGTTGAAATAGAGTCGCTTATTCATTGGTATGAATAAGCATTCTATTCAGTTATTGAATCGCAATAAGAGATGGTGGTAAGGGGGCTGGAATTATTCATGAACTCTGATAATATTAGTATTATGTGTATTACTGAGCATTGGTTAAAGGGGCATCAGCTCATGTTCAATTTCAGCAACCACCAGGTCGGTAGTTCATTCTGCAGGGTCAATACAGTACATGGCGGGTCGCTAATTTTGCTAAATAAAAAACTTAAATTTAAAGAACGGAAAGATATTGTGTCTCTCTCTGTAGAATGTTCCATAGAACTATCCTGTGTACAATTAGAGCAGTTCATTGTTATATGTGTATATAAACCTCCTTCCGCGGATCTTAATTTATTTTTAGAAATCATGGATGAAATCCTATGCAAAGTTAGTAACTCAGGTAAAACTATTTTGGTCTGTGGAGATTTTAATATTAATATACTTACAAATTCAACTGCATCAAGTAAAATTTTAAGTCTTTTTAAATCCCATAATTTAGTTAACTTATTTATGGAGCCTACTAGAATAAGTGCCACCACGGCTACCTGCTTAGATAATATATATACAGATATTAGTCCAACCCAAAAAAGTATTATTAATAAATTGGATTCTGATCATTCTGGGCAAATGATAAGTATTAAAATAAATAATAAAAATGTTGTCAAGACAAAAATTACTTTTGTGCCAGTAACAGTGAGTCGCTTAGAACGTATGAGAGTACACCTAACTAGTAACTTACCGTTTTTAGATAATGACTTGGAACCTAACTTGATGTATAATTCATTTTTTAATGCATTTCTTCACGAATTTAAATCAATATTTACTTCCAAGGAAATTACTTTTACCAATAGCCTTGTCTTTGGTGACTGGGCAACCGTAGGTATTTATAAGAGTAGGCAAACTTTGTACATGTTATACTATGAAAGACAATTCAATAATAGTGAAGAATTTAAAGAACATTGTATAGACAAATCATATTCGAAAATTTTCAAACGCGTTTGTCAAGTAGCAAAATCTATATTTATTAAATCAAAAATTAGACATAGTAGTAATAAAATTAAAGCCACTTGGACGGTTATCAATGAAGAGACTGGGAAGGGTAGGACAAAGGATTCAGAGTTTAAATTAAGTATTGATGGTCATGTTACCAAGTCAGATTTAGAAGTTGCCAATGCTTTTGAAAGTTTCTTTTCTGCCTTCCCTGTCACTTTAACTAGTGCCTTGGGCTCTTCCACCTCCGTTGCAGAGTCATTAATTAAAGATAATGTGCCTGAATTTTATAACGATTTTCATTTCCGTCATGTTAATGGGTCTGATTTAAAAGTTGCATTTAAATCACTTAATATTAAGAAAACGGCTGATCTATGGGGCATTTCCGTACATATTATAAAATCTTTATTTGACATTGTTGCTCCCGCCTTAATTGTGATATTTAATAGATGTATTGATTGTGGTGTGTTTCCTGACTTGATGAAATTAAGCAAAATTATTCCTTTGTTTAAATCAGGTAGTACATTAGACCCCACAAACTTCAGACCAATATCAATACTACCTACATTTAGTAAGATTTTTGAAAAACTAATTCTCGCTCAGTTACTTAATTACTTTAATGAAAATAATCTGCTGCACACTAAACAATTCGGTTTCACTCATGGACGGTCAACATGTGATGCTGGGGTAAAATTACTAGAATGTATATATGAGGCTTGGGAGGAGTCACGGGACGCCTATGGGGTGTTTTGTGACTTATCTAAGGCTTTTGATTGTGTGCAGCATGAAACTCTATTCAGAAAACTACACCACTATGGTATAAGAGGCATCGCTCTTGATCTTCTTGCTTCTTATCTGAGTGATAGGGTTCAGAAAGTAGATGTTAATGGAAAGCGATCACATGGATCAACTGTAGCGATGGGGGTGCCACAAGGCTCTATTTTGGGCCCTTTCCTGTTTCTCGTGTACATTAATGATCTACCTCATCTTGTAAAGAATAATCACGAAATAGTATTGTTTGCAGATGACACTTCTTTAATTTTTAAGGTAAATAGACAACAATCAGAAATTGACGATGTAAATAATGCTCTTTCAAAAATAGTAAACTGGTTTAGTGCTAATAACCTACTTTTAAATGGTAGTAAAACCAAATATGTTAGATTTTTTACAAAAAATGTGAAACAAGTAAAAACCAGTGTGGTGATGGACAATGAGAGATTGGAATTGGTCAATAAGGTTGTCTTCCTTGGAATAACATTAGACTCTAAATTACAATGGGGCCCACATATAGAAACGTTATCAGGTAGACTCAGCTCAGCAGCGTACGCCGTAAGGAAAATACGTCAACTGACTGATGTTGACACTGCGCGTTTAGTTTATTTTAGCTATTTTCACAGCATTATGTCATATGGTTTATTGCTTTGGGGTAGTGCTGCGGATGTAGACTCAATTTTTGTGCTCCAGAAGCGAGCTATCCGTGCTATTTATATGATGAGTCCCAGGGAGACACTGAGAAATAAATTTAAAGAGATAAATATTATGACATTACATTCTCAATATATTTATGAAAATCTTATTTACGTTCATAAAAATCAAACTAAATTTAGGAAAAACAGTGATCTCCATCAATTAAATTTAAGAAATAAAAACAAACTCGCTGTGCATATTACTAGGCTCCATAAAATCTCTAACTCGTTCCCAGGTCAATGTATACGCTTCTACAATAAACTTCCAAATGACGCGTTTAAATTATCCATGGGTAAATTTAAAAGATTTATCAAAACTAGACTATGTCAAAAGGCTTATTATTGTATCTCAGATTACATAAATGATAAAAGTATTTGGAAATGAATTGCTCTTGTTATGTTAATGATTGTATTTGTGTTTAATGTAACGATATTGGCAATTAAAAGAGTCGGCCTTGAGTTTCTTGCCAGTTCTTCTCAAGAAGCCTCGTCGCCGGAACTGGCACTTAAATTCACTTTCACAGATAGTGTGATGAAAGTGCATCTAAGCTCTGCGGATTTAAGTAGATAGTAATGATTTAGATACATGTCTTATATTTAATTTGTATGACGTTTTTAAGTGCTTTATAAAGTCCAAGGAATAAAGATATTTTGACTTTGACTTTGACTTTGACTTTGACTATTATTCGTCGTACACGGCTTATTCTATAGTTGAACACTCTTTGCGATGAACCTTGTTGATGTTCTCCACTATAGGGTTTCAATAAGTAGTGAGATATTGGAAAAGCATCATGGCATAATATAACATATGGCAAATTCACGTCTCCATAAGGTAAAGGCTCATCTTTGGGTAAACTCAATGTATTTAGACTTCTGAACAATGTAGAATTCCAAAAAATCCCTCCGTCAGAGATTCTGCCTTGGCAGCCAACATCTATATAGGCGAAATTGTAATCATTGTCTGCCATGCCGAGAAGTACAACACTGAATGTTTTTTTTGTAGTAAAAATACAGACTTCCTGTATTTGCTGGGGCTTCCATAACTACGTGTTTTCCGTCTAATGTACCTAATGCATGGGAATGAAATTCCACTTTGTGTCAAATCCTCTTGATATTCTTATCCAGTCTGCAGCATTTTAAGGTGTCTGTAAGTAATAGAAAAACATTATACATATATTACAGATATCACCACCGCCACCGCCAGCTATGCCGAGACCATTACCGCCAGCTTTGCCGACCCCACCACCAACAACGCCGACACCACCACCATCTGCGCCGACACCACCACCAACTATTTCGACACCACCACCAACTATTTCGATACCACCACCAAATAGTTCGCCACTGAGAGTTAAGGGACCGGACGCACTAAAAAGAAAGCGAAATTCTGGTTTATATGAAGAGGCTTTGCTTACTTTAAAAGCGATTAAAGAAAAAAAAAGTAAAACGCTGGAATCAGAAGATGAAATTACCACATACGGGCACTACATTGCTGCACAAATGCGCAAATTTCAA
Organism: Hypsopygia costalis; assembly: GCA_937001555.2. Lineage (NCBI taxonomy): Eukaryota > Metazoa > Arthropoda > Insecta > Lepidoptera > Pyralidae > Hypsopygia > Hypsopygia costalis. Next base: position 13,114,660 of record OW443333.2, read on the forward strand.
CCAATTTTACAAAGCAGGCTAAAATTAGACATTCAAAAACTGCTTTGTAAATATGAAATAGAAAACATTGAGCATACGACTAGATCTGCCTCTAGTATGAGCGATAATTCTGAGATTAATAATTTCAATACATTATTAAATGATGTATCCTATTCTTCCTGTCCATCCAGTCCTACTGAAAGCTCCTCTATTTACAGACCGCAAAGCTCACAAATTATGCCAACTGCAGGTCCGATTGCCGGCACCTCCACTTTCAAACAGCGAGACATAGAAATTATGCCAACTAGAGATCCAATTGCCAGCACGTCCACTTTCAAATAGCCCGACATACAAATTATGCCAACCACAGACACCATAGATCCGACTGCTAGCAATGCAACCAAATAATCAAACAGCTATTTAGTGATTTCAAATGATGGTTCAATAAAATAAGTTACTGGTAATCTACCAGATTCACTACCGGATTCACAGGTCATGATATTACAAAACGAAATATTATGCCTTGATGCAAACACATCTCAAATTGAATCTACACTAGAAACAAAAAAGCAATCGACTACCTAAAATTTCATAATTGTATAAATATTGTTCAATTAAATATTTATTTAATAAATAGAAGAGTAATAACTTAATAACTACCTTTTAGCCGCGTACTGTCTAGCTGTGGAATGAACTGCCTGTTGAGGTTTTCTTAGGAGTCTACAGCATGGGGTTCTTCAATAAAGGCGTGAAGAGGTTTTTACATGGTCGTGTCCTGCCCCTGGTGTTACAGGCGTTCATAGGCTACGGTAACTGCTTTCCATCATGCGGGCCGTATGCTTGTTTGTCACTTTAGTGGTATAAAAAAGACCATTAGTAAGTACGAGAGTATAATCGTAATTAGTTAAGTAATAAAAAAATACTTACCTTTAGATGCACATTTTTCAGTCTATTGCAGAGAGCTAAACAGACTTCTGGAATCAGAACTGATAGTTGCAGTTTAGAGATTCTTAAGTGATACATCATGCTGGTGTAACTGTCTCCGGTCGCTAAAAAGCGTAAATTCACACCTAATCTCATGTCAGGAGGAATCACATCGTTTCTCCACGTCGTTTTCTTCTCTATATCTGGTAAAATTAATGATAACAGCTCTTGAAAATCACTTTCTGAACATCTAATAAAAGAAATATACTGAACCTATCATCAATTTTCAGTTCTTGATATATATTGAACGAACGAGGTTGCAGGCAGGGTCGGACCCTGAATCTGTTTCTTCTCTAGAGAACTAAATCTACTATTGCTATAACAGCTTCCTCGTCTTCTTAGTCGGAACTCATTTTTGGAATGAAACAAAAACAGCGCAAGATTAGCGCAGCAAATGGCGCAGCGGACGGGCGGTTTTGCTAACTTGTTGTGATAACATGTTTTGTTAGAAAATTGGCGCTGCTTACCCGCCTTTACAATTATAATTTTCATTCAGCGATGGCGCTTATTTCACTAACCAGCAGTCTTAATAATTCTTATTTTTAGAGACGAAAGTGTCGTGTCATTATTTAGCATGTATAGTCAGCTCGCTAACACGAATTTTAAGTTGCATGTTAGGCAGAGATTGGCGGGAATTTTTCCTATTATCAGATGGTAATAAATCCACATCATTTAGATAGTTCCATTCGAACCCCCGAGCCTCTGTTACGTTTTTTCCCCGAATATGGAGTGAAGTCAAAAGGAAGGACAATGTTTTCATTGTTTCCAATTTTTTACTTTGTTTAGAGGCATGTCTTTGCGCTTGCCAGTCTAATCGAACATGCAAGTTAAGCAACGTCGACTGTAGACTGCATATGGATGGGTCAAAAAATATTTTCTTCTTCTACTTATTTCGAGCTCCTCCATGATTAGGAGGCTGTGGTCATTAGATGGCCGTCGGTAAGCCAAATCAGTGGCCTACGGCGAGCTTGAAAATACTGGTTTTCTCCAACCAGCAGTTGAACAGCGTGGCGGAGTACGCTCTAAACCGTTTGGATTAAGGGGAGACCCGTATTCTAATATTCCGCATCCAATTATATGGTTGACTAGCTTATGCCCGCGACTTGAAACTCGGGGCAAACACGTGTTTACTCATCAATACATCAATATATCAATACATATAATAAAACAGTAGGAACCGCGTGTCTGTACATTTGATAAAATTAACAAAAAATGAGTGTGGGCGATAAAAAAAGAGTAACAGAACACAAAAAAGATTTTTTTGATTTTTTTGTCTGTCTGTCTGTCTGTCTGTCTGTCTGTATGTACTCGCTAATCTTTAAAACTACTGAACAGATTGTTACGCGGTTTTCACTAAAAGTTTAAGGTCATCCCTGAGCAACATATAGGCTTTGTTTCATCGAAATCTGATGTCAGATTAAAAAGTTATCGTCATTTAAAGTTTAAAGAAAATTTTTCTTTATAGAAAATCACTCATCACAAAATCTAAGAAACTACAAGTGCTAGGAGTCTCAAATTTTGTATGAGGGTTCCTTTCAGGACGTAAATGCTCACTAAGACGGGAATTTGGAAAATTCAACTCCTAAGGGGGTGAAATGGGGGTCCAAAGTTTGTATGGGGAACCAAGATTAGTTGGACTATTTTATACGAAACTTTACACGAGATCTTCTGTAGATAAATGAGTAAACACGTGTTTCAGGATTTTTCAAAATTCAACCCCTAAAGGGGTGGAATGAGGTGCAAACGTCTGAAAATCGACATGGGTATTGTTTTTATGGTTTATCGAGTCGCTGATTCCGAAAACAACAGCTATTTTATAATCTAACATATTCGACGTGACACAAGAGCACTCCTGTGGGGGTGCGATGGGGTTGAAATGTTACAATATCAATATGGGTGTTGATTCTATGGTTTTCTAAAATGTCAATTACGAAAATGGCATCGATTTGAAAACGTGGACACGAAATTTCCATCTCGGTATAAAAATCCAAGATTTGGAACACCTGATGCAGAACCATAATGGTTCAGCTAAACTATAAAAAATATAAAAATGACGCCTTAGCAAAAGTTGTTCAGCCTGATGAGTATAAATAGTTTAACAAAATATTGATTGTATTGTAATATATATATATATATATATATATAATATATATATATATATATATATATATATATATATATATATATATATATATATATATATATATATATATATATATATATATATATATATATATATATATATATATATATATATATATATATATATACTATAAAATATATATATATATATACTACTATATATATATACTAGCGGCCGCCCGCGACTTCGTACGCGTGGAGTTAGTTATTTGCAAATAATGTTTAATTACATTCGAAAAAGCTAAATACCTAATGAAAGGATGAATAAGTTAAAAACAATCAATATCTAGACGAATTTTTAGAATCAATGATTTCGACGGATATTATTTTTTAAAACCTCTTTGTAAAACCTAAAGTACTATTTATTGTTATAATAATACATCCCTCCTTATAATAGTAAGTATGTAGTTGTTTTCAATATTTTTTATACTTAAATATCATTTAAAATCCTACTGCCATAATTACTTTAACTCCAATAACATTGGATTTTCATACAAATTTCCAACCCCCGTTTTAACTCTATAAGGGGGTTGATTTCTAGAGATACATTATTAGTACACCTCTATACCATCTATAGAGCATAGATTTTAAATTTCAAGTCTCTTACTTCAAAAACATAGGACTTTCATACAAACTTCCAACCCCCGTTTTAACACCAAAAATAGGTTGATTTCTAAAGATACATTATTAGTACACCTCCACACTATCTATACATTTTAAATTTCAAGTTTCTTACTTCAAAAATATAGAGCTTTTAATACAAACTTTCAACCCCCATTTTAACCCCAAAAAGGGGTTGATTTCTAAAGATACATTATTAGTACACCTCCACACCATCTACAGAGCATACATTTTAAATTTCAAGTCTCTTGCGTCAAAAACATAGAACTTTCATACAAACTTCCAACCCCCTTTTTAACCCCAAAAGGGGGTTGATTTCTAAAGATATATTATTAGTACACCTCCACACCATCTACAGAGCATACATTTTAAATTTCAAGTCTCTTGCGTCAAAAACATAGAACTTTCATACAAACTTCCAACCCCCTTTTTAACCCCAAAAGGGGGTTGATTTCTAAAGATACATTATTAGTACACCTCCACACCATCTATAGAGCATGCATTTTAAATATCAAGTCTCTTACTTCAAAAACATAGAACTTTCATACAAACTTCCAACCCCCGTTTTAACCCCAAAATGGGGTTGATTTCCAAAGACACATTATTAGTACACCTCCACACCATCTATAGAGCATACATTTTAAATTTCAAGTCTCTTACTTCAAAAACGTAGAACTTTCATACAAACTTCCAACCCCCGTTTTAACCCCAAAAAGGAATTGATTTCTAAAGATACATTATTAGTACACCTCCACACCATCTATAGAGCATACATTTTAAATTTCAAGTCTCTTGCTTCAAACCATAGGACTTTCATACAAATTTCCAACCCCCATTCTACCCCCTTAGGGGTAGAGTATCGTAAAATCCGTTCTTAGCGGATGTCTACACCCTATAAGGAACCTACCAGCCAAATTTCAAGTTTGTAGGTGTTATAGTTTCTGAGATTTCGTGATGAGTGAGTCAGTGATTTTCTCTTTTATATATATATACATTACTTTCTCTTTTATATACATATATACATATATTATATATATTATATATATATATATATATATATATATTTGTATCTTTATTTTCTTATGTATCTACTTTAGTTCGTATTTGTATTAATATGCCGGAATCATAAAGTCCACGCGAACGAAGTCGCGGGCATCAGCTAGTTTATCTATAAAAGTACTCGTGTAAGTTTAGGATAAAATAGTATCCGTCAGTTAGTCAGTCAGGGATTTTAATATATATATGTCGTTTAATTTGAGTAGTTATATGAAATTTAATAATAAATAATTTTACTTCACTTCATAACTTATTAAAATCAAAAAAGGGATATAAATGTACCTAATCCTGAACAAAACTTTATGCAAAATCAAACGCACCAGAACAGATAACAACTGCAAGCAATAAGTAATAACCACATAGATTCCCTATAAGATAAGGCCCCCTCCTAACTAGTACGCACTCCCGGGACATTTCAAGTACCCGCTTATCAGTAGCCAGCAGTTTTGCAAACATTATTTATTATTTTTTTAAAACTTGAATGTAGTACTGATACTGGCTACTGCTTCATCGAACTGCGATATCAAAATGTTAAACATTAAAAAAATAACATAAAATAATAAATATTGTCAGACAAGTTACACAGCGCCATCTAGCCCCAAAGTAAGCGAAGCTTGTGTTATGGGTACTAGACAACATACATTTTTTTTTGTAAATACATACTTATGATACATAGAAAACACCCAGACTAAGACAAACAGACATGTTCATGCACACAAATGTTTGTCCTATGTGGGAATCGTACCCACGAGCTTAGGTGTCGAAGCAGCGTCATTGACCGCTACGCCACCGCGCTTCATACACATAAAAGCACACTTTTATTATTCATTGTGCTATTATTATTTTACTCGTAACTGGAAACGTCAATGATGTTTTTTTGATGTGAACACGTCTTTAAAATTGCTTCCTTATGGAGGCAATTAAAAAAACAAATGATAACATAATAATGATTTTTAAGAAAAAATAAAAACCGACTTCAGCTTTAATGGCAAATTTAAGGGTTTCCATCGATTTTTTTGGATCCCCTCACCAGACCCTGAATTGGTGAATATGGGACCACCTCGCAATCATACCCTTTCAATTAAAAAAAAAAGAATTTGAGCATACGTGCTTATAAAATTTAAGAGTTTCCCTTGATTTTCCTTGGGATCCCATCATCAGATCCTGACTTGGTGAATATGGGACCACCTTGCAATCATACCCTTTCAAATAAAAAAAGAAATGTTTTCAAAAAAAACCCTTTCAAATAAAAGAAGAATGTTTTTGAAAATCGGTTCACAATTCGCGAAGATATTATAGAAGATAACATACATACAAAAAAAAATTCAGACGAATTGAGAACCTCCTTTTTTGAAGTCAGTTAAAAATCGGCTGAACTCGGCGTAACGTGCAGCGAGCGGCGGCGTGTCAAAACCTACCTGAAAGTCTATGTTATGTTTGAAGTACTATTGTACGTATTTGTTCTCAAACAAATTCTACAGAAATAGTATTTTTTTATGTATTCTCATTTCTAATCTGGCAACCCTACCTTTACGTAAATCGACTAAAACGCTAGGTGCCTACAATGAAAATGCTCTCTGACGTGCAAGCACACCGCAAACCCAGAGAAATTACGTCAAATAAATGAGCGCATCACAGAGGGATATTACCGAATATGTTTCCACCCTTTACCCGAGTGTAGTCGTTACTCCAACGAGGGTCTTTTATCAACGGCGATAATGCTGGGAAACTTCTGTAGGAAAATCCACGCGGTGTTTACATACATCATTGTTTCACAAGTGCGTAAAGTTTTGATGAGTTTGAGGAGCTTGGATTTGATGATTAAATGTCTTGTCTGTTGTTGTTGGTGTTATAATTTGTTTTGTTAGCTGAGTTCTTTTTTTGCTTACTCAGAAAGGAAACTTTTATTGCTTGTATGTAAAGGTTGCAACATTAGAAATAGGAATAAAGTATCTCGCTTTCATTGTTAGGTACATTTACTAAACCACAGAAAAGACAATTTTTTTCTTAGATCAAATACAAAATCATATTATTATTAGGCATACCTAGCAGTTTCACTTGCCCAGAGTTGGGTTACCAAGTACGTGATAATAAGTAAATATTTAAGATTTATTATAGACTAACTGTCCCGGCAAACTTCGTACCGCCTAACAATCAATGAATGTCGTGGTACATATTAGCTGAACTAAATTTATGATTTTATGGCATTAAAACAATGAATAGTAGAAAATAATAGAGAAGCTCGATGGCGTCATTGCGCGTGTCAGTCTAATTGAACACGCAAGTTAAGCAACGTCGACCGTAGCCTGTACACGGATGGGTTTATATTACCTCGAGCTCCTCCGTGATTCGAAAGACACGTTAAGCCGTCGGTCCCGGTTGTTATCATTAGCTCATCTTGAGCTCCTCCGTGCTTCGGAAGGAACGTTAAGCCGTCGGTCCCGGTTGTTATCATTAGCTCATCTTGAGCTCCTCCGTGCTTCGGAAGGCACGTTAAGCCATCGGTCCCGGTTGTTATCATTAGCTCATCTTGAGGTCCTCCGTGCTTCGGAAGGCACGTTAAGCTGTCGGTCCCGGTTGTTATCATTTAATGACAGTCGTTAAGTTAAGTCAGTGGCCTTTAGGCGGTTCGAAAACACTGGCCTCCGCCAACCCGCAGTTGAGCAGCGTGTTGGAGTACGCTCTAAACCCCTTCGGTTGAGGGAAGACCCGTATCCATAAAAACTGAAGATTTCATAAAAATAAAGATTTCCTTATTGTTAATTAAAAAAAAAAAACGTTTAGTTTTATTTTTTTTAGTTTTGAAATAGGTTTTATCATTTTGGTGATTTGTAATTGTCATTTCTTTTGATGTTTACTCTGATTTGATTCTTGCGCTCGAACCCCATGGGAAAAGCGTTTTCATCCCTATCGATTTGACATTTTTAAATTTTCATAACAAATCACAAACAACTTTCGCGACATAAAAGTGACACCAATCGATTTGACGTTTTGATATTTGACAACCAATAAATATCGTAATCCCTTTTTCAACTGACACTTTCATTTGTATGGGAAAATGTTTTTTTCTTTTATTTTATTTTTTCGAGAATTTTCCAATGTTTTTAAGAGTTATTCTGCTATTCGGGACGGAAACAAATCCAACAAATCAAAAACCATGGCAATCGGTCCAGCCGTTCTCGAGTTATAAGTGTTGTAACAAACACGACTTTCTTTTATATATATAGATTAAAATATAGGTATATCTAAACACATTTTATTCTAGATCTAATATAAAAAGTAAAAAAAAATCTTAGCTCATATCCTGGCAAGACGATATTGAATATTTATTAAAAAAAAAGCCATTAAGTGTAGCCACGAAAAAGAATTATTATTATTTTACATGTTTGGTATTTCATAAAGATATTTGTTTATTACTTTCCTATAAGTAGCAAATCTAAAGTAAAACAAAACCTTTGTACTAGTACCTACATTATTTAAAAAAGCCCATCTCACGCACGCCACTAAGCAGACCCACGTTTGCTGTAGCAATTTATAAAATCTCATTGTTGGAAGACACCATACCCTTTCACCTTTACCTAAACTGAGAATACAGTCATAAAACGGGGAGTAGATTGTTTCCAACATTTTGCCGGAACTGAGGGAATGGAATCGGACTAATGATGGCAAATATATTAAATAGTGTCTTAGGATCAACAAACAGACGACGATCGATATTAACTTGCATAGAAATATTTTTGTCGACATCATATTTAATTGTCTTGATGCTTACTTGCATACAAAATGATATTTTACAACATGTGGTTGATCATGAACAGCCTGTATCTACCCACTGCTGGAATTAGGTCTTCCTCAATGCTTTTGGCCTTTGGTATGCTTAGCCCGGTTATCGTAGAGAATGCAGCTATTGAAGTGGTTAGAGACTACGTCTACCTCAAACGGTCCATGCAGCTGGGCCGGCTAATTTCAACCAAGAGATCGATAAAAGCATTCAACTGGTCGGCCCCCCTAGCCAAGTGTAATTCGTAGCGTAACGAACGTTAGATAGATCACGTGACATTTGTCAATTCGAACATTTTAGTATTAGCGCCACAGTTCAAATTAGCGATCGCTACGCTTTTCTACTTCGCAAACTGCCATTTGGCTAGCCCCCCTAGGCAGCTTACCGCTTATAGAAGGCTACGCCATATACCACCAATGTTTGAAGACTAAAGTCATCAATCATTGGGTCTTCACCGCTACGGTGCAGAGATTTAGACACTGATCGTCAGGCTGGTCCACAGATTAAAAGTCACACTGCGAGCGATGGACAGGGCTATGCTTGGGGTTTCTCTAAGGGATCGTATTATTCTAAATGTATTTCTCGAAGACCATTTATAATTATTCGACATTTTTTTCTAAAAACTGAGTAATCTCTCAAATCATTAATTGGATAAAGAAGTATAAATATTTTTCATTGCAAAGTCCATTTAATCCAATTAGGATTAAATGGACGCTGAATTAGATTCTATGTACACTGTCTATCCATATAGATAAAGTACATAGAGCCTCGGACGAACTGTTAAATAATCTGTACCCCGGCTACTATTGGTATCAAAATTTAGATACTGCTTTATATTGATTTGACGCGCTAATACAAACCCCTTCGACCCCTGTGTAAAACGGAGAATGCCTTCGACCCACGATTTCCGACGGACGCCTATTGTCTGCCTCGGTGCGTGCAACCCTTCAGAAAAAACCTACCAACAATGGTGTGATTTATATGATTAAAATATTGATTTCATTTCAAAATGTACAATCCGATTTAAATTGCACTTTGTTAATTAAACTTCAACTCAAGCTAAGTTTGGCTTATACATGCTGGAATTGAAAAAAACGGATCTTCTTTTAAGGCATGATTGTCCTCTACGTTATTGAGGAGCCTAGTTGTCGAATGGTTAGCAATGGCTACTTTGGCTCCAAGGTCGTGGTTTCGATCCCCGGTACAAGACAAACATTTGTGTACATGAGCATTGAACATATCTATTTTTCTTGGTATGGATGTTTTCTATGTATTATAAAAATATGTATTTAAGTAATAGGTAATACGTACGTACGTAAAACTGCCTATTTCGTGATCTCTTTAGGAAGAGAGATCACGAAAAAATCAGTTGTTCTCCACGTTTAATAAATGGAATACGAGAGAAAAACATTCTGAAGTTTTTCTCTTACTGAGTTTCGGCATTATCGTTATTTTTTGGCACGAGACATCAACATTAACCTATCATACTTATGGTGGACTGTATGCCGTGAGCCCCATCGTAAAATTGATCATATCATGAAATGCCCGACCACTTCAGAAAATGGTTGCACCCGATGATATAGCCAATCGTTTAATCGACAATATTTACCGATTTGGCAATATTTGAATATTAGGCGCATATTTTATAAGTTATTGAATTTGTTTTTCGGTTAGGTCGTAGATTAAGTGTAGCCGCTTAGCTTTAACTAAGTCCCATCATTAAAGTATTCTTAGAGTATAAATCAAAGAGTACCTTGCACGTTCTAGGATAAGGATTTTTCAAATGTTCCGATTAACATCCAATCTATTTCCGAACTTGTCCGAGCTTCATATACCTAATTAGAAATTGACGTTACCCAACTTTTCTAAAGTAAAGTCTTTTCTAAATTGGGAGGGTATAGAATTCTATATGAATCCATGGCCATAGCGCACATCCCCTCTGCGTCTCCGTATTATACTATTCTTTTGGTTCAACATCTGTCGTGACGTTGTAGGCTATTACATATAATTTCATCATTATTACTGACTCATTTGCTGTGTACTACTTGCTTGCTCGCACTACTTGCAACTATTTGCAGCCGTCCGAGAGGCCGCTGTCCAAGCAGATGGTCTGACCAAATCCGCTCAGCGATGGACACAAAGCTTCATGATGCCCTCCATGCAGCTAAAGACCGCAACAGATGGCGCACTATTGTCAGAGACAAAGTGATTCATCGGGGGAATGACGACCCTCAGTAATGAGGAACACGACATGAGGAGGTGCTATAAGGAACTCTCCAGAGCTTTGAACCATTCATATACATTTTACAGAATATGTACGGTCTCAAGCAGTATTCTACGTGTTATATAAACACATCGAAACATATCTCCTCTCCACACACCTAAGCTTTCGTGCAATCCGAGCCCAACTGTACTTACAAACAAAACAAAAACACGGACTATAACGAACTCCTTTGAGACTTGAACCTTCCACCTAGACATGATATATTCCTGTCCTTCACCTCTTGTCAGAAGCATAACCTTTCTTATATTTCATGGGAAAATTATATCAAGGAACACAGACAACGAAGTGGGATGTGACAGTGCAGCCAAATTGGAGAAGACAACATGCTTTTAGCGCATTCCGTCCTCCCGAGTCAGCCTCGGCGGATAGTGGTACAATGGGATCATAGTTTATGTTTGGTGCAAGTGATTAAAGATCGGCGATAAAGTAAAGTAATAAAATGTCTCATTCTGGATATTATTAATAACTAGCTGTCCCGGCGAACTTCGTACCGCCTAACAATCAATGAATGTCGTGGTACATATTAGCTGAACTAAATTTATGATTTTATGGAATTAAAACAATGATTAAGTTTGGTTTATAATAATTATGATGATAATATTTGGGTGTAAGTGGTTCATCAACATCTTTGAACCAAAGCCAACTTCACCTGCACGCGGTGCATCCTGCTGACTGACAAACGAAGCTCGTGCGAAAAGAGAGGTAGAGAGCGTAATTGTAAGCTACCCGACTGGGGAATGTACCTCCACCTCACAGAATACCGCAGGCAAATAACGGCTCCCTTGAGGGCTGTTGTGTTCCTGCGAGTGAGTGAGGTCACCAGAAAGGAAGGAGATGCTGCGATGGCAGCGGGGGTAGCGGCGCGCGAGCGATATTTTATGTTGCGAGCTTTAATATGGCTATGATAACTGCTTCACATCAGGCGGGCCGTATGCTTGTCTGCCACCCGACGTAGTATAAAAAAAATAGAAAATAATAGAGAAGCTCGATGGCATAATTGCGCGTGTCAGTCTAATTGAACACGTAAGTTAAGCAACGTCGACTGTAGCCCGTACACGAATGGGTTTATATTATTACCTCGAGCTCCTCCGTGCTTCGAAAGACACGTTAAGCCGTCGGTCCCGGTTGTTATCATTAGATTATCTTGAACTCCTCCGTGCTTCGGAAGGCACGTTAAACCGTCGGTCCTGGTTGTTATCATTAGATGACAGTCGTTAAGCCAAGTTAGTGGCCTCTACGCGGTTCGAAAACACTGGCCTCCGCCAACCCGCAGTTGAGCAGCGTGTTGGAGTATGCTCTAAACCCCTTCGGTTGAGGGAAGACCCGTATCCATAAAAACTGAAGATTTCGTAAAAATAAAGATTTCCTTATGGTTTAATCAAAAAAAATATAAAAACGTTTTGTTTTATTTATTAGTTTTGAAATCGGTTTAATCGTTTTGGTGATTTGTAATTGTCATTTCTTTTGTTGTTTACTCTGATTTGATTCTTGCGCTCGGACTCCATGGGCCAAGCGTTTTCACCCCAATCCATTTGACATTTTTCAATTTTCAAAACAAATCACAGACAACTTTCGCGACATAAAAGTGACACCAATCGATTTGACATTTTGATATTTGACAACCAATAAATATCGCAATCCTTTTTCAACTGACACTTTTATTTGTATGGGAAAATGTTTATCCTTTTATTTTATTCTTTCGTCAATTTTCCAATGTTTTTCATAGTTATTCTGCTATTCGGGACGGAAACAAATCCAACAAATCAAAAACCATGGCAATCGGTCCAGCCGTTCTCGAGTTATAAGTGTTGTAACAAACACGACTTTCTTTTATATATATAGATTTACCGCTCGTGCCAAGCTTGCAAGGTTCTGATTTTTATCCTTTCTCCTTTTTCGTGGATATCTGAATAGTGTTTTTAAGTTCATTTGAAAACGGAATAGGTTCAGTAGTTTTCAGAATATTTGTATTAACGTGAAAATAAAATTTGGATTTTTGATTATTGCTCGCGAGCTTAGCCTATTTTGATGAAACTTTGTTCTTATTATTTTTATCCAAGTTATAATATAATAATTTCAGCCGAAGTATAGCCACTTGTGAACATACTCACAGAGATATACTTACTAAGCTATAAATTACAATTTAGTTAGTTTTGTTTTTAATGTTCACTATAACCTCTCCCCGTAGTACTCCCCGACGAGTCCACAGAGGGGAGTCTCGCCGCTAGAACTACGGGTCCGTATGTTTGCATCAGGGTACCTCGGAAACTGACTGACCTTAGGCCAGCAGCCACCCAGGCTGCTGCGAAAGGGCCGCCACGGTAGTTGACCACGGGACTCGGAGCGGTTTTAGCGTGGCTGGATTTCCCAAGCTACTTGCCTGCTAAGCAAGAAGACACCGGGCGATCGCTTCCGTCGGCCCTACCGTAAGCTCAGGGGGAGGTGTTCTCCGGGCGTTGGGAAATGAGCGTGCCTTACAGCTCCGGTATCTGTTATGGACATCAGGCATGTATCTAGCGCCCAAGTGTGGGTACAATTACACTAGGCGTACAGAGTGCATCGAGAAATAAGCGAGCGACCCTATTTAGGGGAGCGCGACTACAGCTCCGGTACCCATCATGGTAACTGGGGAGTGATGGTCGGGCCCCGATGTTTGGAAAACTAAGTTAAGTCGCTACGAGCTACTCGACTTAAAAGTACCTAAGTAGATTGCTTGCATGTTCCTTCCTTCTCGTCTGCCTTACCTAACACGGCATATGTGGCCGGCCCACTGCCACTTAAACTTGCTTACTCCAAGAGCTCTAAGAGTCAACAACCCTTGTTCTCCACCGAATTTCTTCGTTCCGGATTCGACCCGTAAAAGGGCATAGCTTCCTCCATCACTCGCTGTGCGACCTTTAGTCTGTTCTGTAGAGCATCTTATAACTTACACCATAATATCAGCGTCGAGGAACTATTATGAAATGTTGTTTCTGAGGAGCTACTGCTAAACTTCGGGCAATACAATTAACTAGTTATCTTTCTCTGCCATTTGCTAAACTGTCTTCTCATTACAATACACTAGACGTTAGAAACCTTAATCTACCAATTTTTGGAATAGTTTTATCATACTTCTACATAAATATAAAGTTCCTATCGTTTGTGTGCCAAGCAAACCTAAACGGCAAAATAAGCACAGATTTAAAGTCTATTTAAGTGTTCTCTGGATTGAAACTAGTATAAGCCCTATTCCGGTAGACTTCATCGATTTGAATGGAAATTGGTCTCATTAGGTCTCATTGTAAAAAATATTACTTATGAATATCCTCCCTTGCGACATAGTAGTAGACAGTACGTTGCTATTTGACTGGTTATAAAGAAACTTATTAATTCATAATTTTAACAAAAATTAAACCGACTCCAATCATTACTCTACATTTAATTATGTAGATACAGGCTGATGATGATGATGATGATGTAAAAAATATGGGACCAATCTCTAGAAAACATACTCTTTCAAATAAAAGTTTTTTTTTAAATCGGTTTATAAATCACGGAGTAATTAAGTAACAGACATTAAAAAAAATACAGCCGAATTGAGAACCTCCACCTTTTTTGAAGTCGGTTAAAAATACGTCCTTTATGACACTAAATAAATCCCAATTCAATTCTAACAAATATATTTATCTGAATTCTAAGCAAAGAAGTTTCAGCAGTAGTAGTTTTAGGTACCTAAATTAATGTTTACTGGTTGTGTTGTGGACTAAACACCTGAAGTAAGCTCAACCAAACGCTCAACTGCTTCGAATGACCCTTTATTGATTTTTTTATACTTATAAGGCAAACAAGTAATACTGATGTAACCCAGCGTTATAAACGCTCGCAACATGAAATTTCGCCCGGGCGGTGCCACCCTCGCTATCAACACAGAAACTCCTTCCTGAAGACCTTACTCACTTGCAAGAACACAATAATCCTAAAGAGAATTGGTATTTGGCTGCGGAATAACGCATACTATGAAGAAGTACTTAAAAAATACGCTATGTCCTATCTCTCTTTTCGCCAGAACCTCGTTTGTCAGCCAGCAGGGTATAGGTGAAGTTGACTTTGATTCAAAGATATTAATGTAAAACCCCAACCCATAATAATCCCGCAAGTTAATCGATGGTCTACGTCAGCAATGCACTTTTTTTTTTTATACTACGTCGGGTGGCAGACAAGCATACGGCTCGCCTGATGTGAAGCGGTTACCGTAGCCATATTAACGCTCGCAACATAAAATATCGCTCGCGCGCCGCCTCCCTCGCTGCCACCGCAGCATCTCCTTCCTTTCTGGTGACCTCACTCACTCGCAGGAACACAACAGCCCTCAAGGGGACCGTTATTTGGCTGCGGTATTCTGTGAGGTGGAGGTACATTCACCAGTCAGGTAGCTTACAATTACGCTCCCTACCTCTCTTTTCGCCAGAGCTTCGTTTGTCAGTCAGCAGGGTGCACCGCGTGCAGGTGAAGTTGACTTTGGTTCAAAGATGTTGATGAACCACTTGCACTATTTGAAAAGCTGAAAGCCAGGTCGACCTATTGGATACTATGACAACAATCTATTCAGTAGTAATAGGTACCAGGACAAGTGTATTAATAAAGATAGTAGCTGTTAATTAAATAGTTTATTTTGTATGTACTTACCGACTGACTGACACATTATATTACTAAGTTACATGCACACTATAACTAATATAAGGAAGGAATCAACCATAGAAGACATAATATCAGTGTCAGAACATGTTAAGGTATAGCAACCTTATCTTACAATACGCGACAAGTAGTACCAACGTAAAATTTTATAGATAAGTATTTCCCACTAAAGTCACGGCTTGAATACTCAATTTTTCCGAAAGTTCCTCAACAAGTTATACAACTTATCTCTTTTTAAAGTTTTTATGTGAATTCGATTAAGATCTTACCTTTAGTTTACCGTCGCAGAAAATTTGCAACACGAAAAACGTGTATATTTTTTACGAAAAATGTATATATTCTGAGGCTTTCCGTTCCTTTCAGCAGAAACGTAAAGCCTCAGAATATATACATTTTGCAACTATCTATTAACAGTAAATTACCTTAGAAAGTTAGATATAGATAGAATATGTTTTATTTGCACTATACAAACTACAGAAACAATTTAGTCAACATACAGAAAATATTCACTTATAGAATATGTATATGCAACAAGGCGGTGCAAAACTTCTACTAGATACCTAAATAAACTTTCATTAAAATTAATCTGGCTCAAAACGGTAACATTTTCTTCTCCTACTGGCGACATCACCACGAAAGTTTCAAATGAACTAGTATCGAAACTACTCGAAGGGTGTGTACGAAAGTAATTTCGACGGATTTGTGCATACAAAGACGTATGTAGTTCACTATTATAAATAATACTAGACTAGCTTCCACCCGAGTGGTAGTTACAACCAAGTGTACCGAGTAGTAGTTACAACTGAGTGAGAATTAGAATCAAGTGGTAGCAGACTGATTGGGCGCCCGAGGTACCGCTGTAGTGACGAGGTGCTGAAGGACCTGCGGAACCTTGGAGTTACCAATTGGCGAGAGTTGACCCAGGATCGAAAGGCGTCGCATTATCTGGTGTCGGAGACGAAGATCCACTTTGGGTCGTTGCGCAGCAGTAGTGAGTATAAGTGGGCTTCCACCCGCGGCTTCGCCCGTTTTGACTTTTTTATAGTATCCTACGTCCTTCCTAATATCTTTGAGAATATGTGTACAAAGTTTCTTGGTGGTCGGTTGAGTAGTTTCGGCGTGAAGCGTAACAAACAAACTCACATTCACACCAATAATGTTAAATTAATTAGTAGGGAAGTAGGGATGGCAACATTTTCATACGATGCAGAAAGGTAAGATTGAAAGCAAGTAACTTTATAAAGGCTAAAATCTGTTGGCTAAATACAGTTTGCTAACAATAATAAACATTTTTAGGCAATAAATCATGTTTGATGAATATGCTCAAAAAGGTATAGGTAATGTAAATATTATTATGTAGATTGATTGGCCATTACATCCTACGCAAACTTCAAGGTTCTTCAAGGAAGTTCCAGAAACCTCAAATAAATTTATATCAATCGAATTATGTAACAAAAAATCGAGCTGTAGTATTAGAACCTTTGTCTATCCGATTTTCCCTATTGTCCATGCTAAAGTTTAATAATCTCAGCACATAATAATGTACTTTTCTAGTGTGCTTTCTCAAAAGGTCCTTTTCTCGAAATGTATAAAACCTTTCGAAGTGTAAAAGAATGTGTAAAACCTTTCAAAATGTCCTTTCTCTAATAAACCTTTTCTCTAAATGTCTCTTTCACAATTTGTCCTTTTCTCATAATGACCCTTGATATCTTAATGATGCATGATATAACACAACACAACGTATCTCAAGATTGCCATTCTCCACAAATCGGGAATTCTTTGGTCAATACGGCTATACTTTGACTGGGTGACGTAAACGTCGGAACGTCTATTGTGGCCTGAATGATTTCCCCAATCCACGACGTCATTTATCATCGTCGTATTGTCACGCGCTAGCCGGCAATTAGCGAGAGCCAGTTCGACTGGATATCCGGTCATCAATCTATCACGATCAAACGGAACGTTGTACTATTTCAACATTTTCTTTCATTTTTATCCCCGGCAAAAATAGAGTTGTTCTTTTATGGGGATCCCCCTGGGTAGAATCGGCTGAAAGTTTTTTTAAGAGGGGGATAAGGCAAAATGGACTGAAACTGACAAATCAGGTAGAATACTGGTGACCTGTTACACAAGTTCCTCGGAACCTACATCAGGCACCAGTCTCTCACAAGCACTAAAGCAGTTAATATTATGTTTCAATGTATTATATATTTGGTATATACTTGTGAGACAAAATAAACGATATATTATTATTATATTATTAATAATAAATTAAAAAACCGGACAAGTGCGAGTCGGACTCGCCCACCGAGGGTTCCGTGGGTACGTAGTATCATTATTAAATTTGATATTTTTCATTATAAATAAGAAATCTTGCGTCGAAAAAAATAAATAAAATATATTTTGCAATGTGTACATCAAGCCCTTTCATATGACACCCCATTTGAACTAGTAGTTTCAATTTGAAATTTCGACACCTTATAAAAAATATAGACCCCCTATTTTTTAAGATCTATTTACAAATGTATAGTTTTGAGATTTATTCCTGTACTTGTAGTCTATAACGATGTTACTTACCAAATTTCATAGTTCTAGGTCAACGGGAAGTACCCTATAGGTTTTGATACCCTTGAGTGTGTCGAAATATGCGTTTTTTGCTGAATAAACGGCCGTAACTTTTTTCTACGTAAACTTAGCAGTTTGATTATTTTACAACTTCATGGGACCGTAGACCTGAGTATACAGTTCCAATTTCAGCTTGATACCTCCACGCATTCTCGACATAGAAATTCTTGACAGACAGACAGACAGACAGACAGACAGACAGACAGACAGACAGACAGACAGACAGACAGACAGACAGACGGACAACAAAGTGATCTTATAAGGGTTCCGTTTTTCCTTTTGAGGTACGGAACCCTAAAAATGTGAATATAGGTAGCTATATTCCCATTTTTAGGGTTCCGAACCTCAAAAGGAAAAACGGAACCCTTATAAGATCACTTTGTTGTCCGTCTGTCTGTCTGTCTGTCTGTCTGTCTGTCTGTCTGTCTGTCAAGAATTTCTATGTCGAGAATGCGTGGAGGTATCAAGCTGAAATTTGAACTGTATACTCAGGTCTACGGTCCCATGAAGTTAAAAAAAAATCAAACTGCTAAGTTTAAGTAGAAAAAAGTTACGGCAGTTTATTCAGCAAAAAACGCATATTTCGACACACTCAAGGGAATCAAAACCTATAGGGTACTTCCCGTTGACCTATAACTATGAAATTTGGCAAGTAACATCGTTATAGACTACAAGTACAGGAATAAATCTCAAAACTATGCATTTGTAAATAGATCTTAAAAAATAGGGGGTCTATATTTTTATAGGGTGTCGAAATTTCAAATTGAAACTACTAGTTCTAATGGGGTATCATATGAAAGGGCTTGATGTACACATTGCAAAATATATTTTATTTATTTTTTTCGACGCATTATTTCTTATTTATAATGAAAAATATCAAATTTAATAATGATACTACGTACCTACGGAACCCTCGGTGGGCGAGTCCGACTCGCACTTGTCCGGTTTTTAATTATTAAATAGTCGTAATAGTTTGCATTGAACTAATTGTTGGCGGAAGTACGCTAAATAGTGTATCAAATTGCCTGTAAGTTTGACTTCCGCAAAATAACACTTGAATCTAACTAACTAACTTTACATTAAATTTACCTGAAGACATGGTATGTTAAAAACATGTATTAAAACCTTTCAAAAAAGTTTTAACAATAAGTAATACTGCGCAGTGTAATAAAGTAGGCCGTCCAATATTCTTTGAAACTAAATCAATATCCGACTAATAGGTCCATTCTCTACGAGCCGGGCAATTAGTGCTTACCACCGCCCGCACGGGTATCCGTCTATCGATTCGCATGCGGCAATTATCCGTACATGATATCCGTCTGTGCGCGCTCCGTTTACGAAGGGATAACAATAGCTTAGGAGCTAGGTGTAATTAGGGATTGCATTCCAACCTAGTACTCACCGGGCAGGAATTTCCATTTTATCGGTTTTATTTTTATACCTTTTGATTTTTTAGATGACCACCGATAGACCAACTTTTAGTGCTTTTAATTTAATAATGTTTACGTGCTTCGTCGTCAACCCTTATTCGTCCCACTGCTGGGATACGAGCCTCCCCTCAATTGAAAGGACATTTAGAGCATACTCCACCACGCTGCTCAACTGCTGGTTGGCGGGGGTCAGTGTTTTCAAGCCGTCTAAAGCCCACTGACTTGGCTTAACGACTGTCCTCTAATAACGACAGCCGGGATCGACGGCTTATGAGCCCTCCGAAGCACGGAGGAGCTAGAGATAAATAAACCCATGCGAGCTGCAGTCGACGTTGCTTAACTTGCGTGTGATGCGATTAGATTGATGATTGGCGTCGTTGCGCGACGCCATCGAGTTCCTCCTGTTTAAATAATGTTAACTTTAAGGCTCCATAACTACTATTAGTCTAAATTAATATCTATCGTAATTAATAAGTAGGTTGCTGCCAATCTTTACAGTAAAGTTGCTTACATTAAAGCAATCGTCATGACAAATATCTTTCTACAAATCCCTCCTAACAGCAACAAAAAAATAAAAGAATGATTCTTCCCATTCCTTATCAGCGTCTATTTTCGTACAAAAAATGTTACATAAAGTCCATTAACACGATATACGGCTATAGTTGTGATAGTAATGGTCTTGTTTATACAGAAGCAAGCGCCTCTCAACTCGAGGGCCTCTCAAGATCCCCTGATTCCCTCCCCTATACTTTCTATCGAGTTTTCGTCCCGACTCCGTAATACTATTTCGTCAGGATTAAAAAGGGTCTCCTTGAATAAATTGATCAAATTATCTATTTGATTTTTTATGACAGCTTAATAATTTGTTTATCTGTAGCAAACAACTTTTTATAATAAATAATACTCTCTTGTTAAAGGAATCAAGATCACCACAGGACAGGCATTTCTGCCTAGTGTGGGACCACCGATAAATCAGAGGCTATATACCTTGGTTTAGAAGATCTCTTATATTATATTTAAGTAACTGTATCGTTACGATACAGTTACTTTTCCTTTTATTTAAATAAAATATTTATATTTTTTTATATTTTTTGTTTAGATATGCGAAAATAGTATTGCTATCCGTCCGGGTTTCCTCAGATTTTATTTTGGAGGGCGTCCGAAAAGCGTCCAGTCAGGGTTTCATTTGTAGTCCAGGGTAAGAAGGTTTTATATCACTACCGCCTACTAGTTACAGAATAAAAAATAGTACTAGTACTAGAAAACACTTAGAAAACACTAGAGTTTTAAGATTAAAAATCTGGAGTTTTCACGCATCTTGTCCTGGTTGCTAACGTTTAGAGGTGACAACCCTAAGCTAAAAGTAATGACTGAACAAGGTATGATGTGTACGTCAAAATTAAATTAATGCGACGATGGACCGCGCCGATTTTCATTCATAATATATTATTTCCATAAATCGATCCATATGCTATGTTGTTGCATATACATTCTTTGACAGACAGACTGACATACGCCCAGACACATACATAATTAAAGACTTTCATTTACTGAGTGCCAGTCTATTATGGTCCTCTCGATATATACTACTGTTTTTAATATGAAGAATAATATAATACTTTGTTTTTAACCGACTCTATAAAAGGAGGATGTTCTCAATTCGGCTGTATTTTTTTTATAATGTTTGTTACTTAATTACTCAGTCATTTGTAAATCGATTTGAAAAAAACTTTTTTTATTTGAAAGAGTATAGTTCCAGATTGGTCTCATATTTTTTTCATCATCATCATCATCATCAGCCTGTATCTACATAAATAAATGTAGAGTAATGTTTGGAGTCGGTTTTCTTTTAATTATTTATTTGGAGTGTAAGGGGCTCATCCCCAACTTTGAACCAACCCAACCTCACCTGCACGTGGTGCACCCTGCTGATAGACTAACGAGGTTCAGGCGATAGAGAGAAGCTATCGCTCACCTTTGCACATATATTTGTATAAACTTTCTACGTATTTGTTGTTAGGCATTAAAAATATATTCTTTTATACGTTTTAAAAAACAAATCATTCCTGAGTTAACTTTACGTGATTTTATAGACTTGCTAAATTTCTCTTCAGTCATCCGTGCTACTCTCCGCAAATTGGAGAAAAGAAATTCAATTTCGCGCAGATTCCTCTATGAGAGATTGATAGAGCCTACACAGAGGGATTCGGATATATTTGCGTTCCTACTCGTAATACAATTTAAAGTTTTGGAGCCCACATGAGCCTCCGTCTGGTTGCTATGGCAACGCCCTCGGAATGCTCGCTAAATTTTCGGTAAATGCGCGTTGCCTGGCTAAAGGAAACGCTTTTCCAAGAAGGTGAATATCATTAGTTGATCCCAGGCTCCGATTCTATTAACGAACGAGCCACGACTCGATGGGTGATCTGAATATGTATGAGAAAATGAAAGAATATGAATCGAGTATTTGTTGCGGATATCGATTAGATTTATTCATAATAACTATTCGAATAAGATATTTGTAACATCAAAGTAATGCTACCATTGAAATGAAAATAAACAAGGGGTGTAAGCGGTTCATCAATATCTTTGAACCAAAGTCATCCTCACCTGCACGTGGTGCACCGATGAAGCTTTTGTTAATAAAAAAAGAACCAAAAATTTAACTTACTGTAGTTCACTCTATAAGTCCTTTCATCAAGATGGGTGAGTCAGGGAATTATCTTCTATAATATATTCTATAATAATTATAATTAGGGAATATAGCAAGTAAGATACTTTATAGACTAATATAATATTTATAGAATAGTATAATAATCTTATTCATAAAAAGTTATATGATTATTAAGTTGGAAGATGTCAAAAATCACTATTCATTAGCGTTCAATGGCGTTAAAACGTTCTACAAGTTTTTAATAACAGCTTTTTTAGTGACAAATGTGGCCAATATACGTCTTTATGATATTTACTTGCCGTCGCGGATAGAAGTTTGCATCCCGTAGATCCTTTGTTCACATAAGGACAGATTCTCAAAAAGGCAGACCGGAACTACACACACCAGAAATAACTACCCTCCAGCGTGTCGGTCGTGTAGAAGATGGCATTTGCCATCATCTTTAGAGCCAAAGTCAATTTCACCTGTACGTGCCGGCCGTTTATTAGCAAGCAGTGCCCTGGAGAGGTCGGGCGTAGGACTTATGTTGCCAAAAAACAACACGATTGTTGTGTTATTGAGACCAAGTAACCAGACACGATGGAGGCACTACGTTAGCAGTGGAGATGCTCCTTAAATTTTAAGTGTCTATAGGCTACGAAACCTTTTGTTGCTAAACTTGTGAGATGGATTAGATTGACACATGCTACGACGCCATCGAACTCTAGTTAAGGCACTTAACTGGAAGAGCTCGATGGTGTCCACTTTGAATAAGAATCATATCTTAGCGTTTAAAATGAATATCAGAAAGTCCTATGTATAGAAGGCTAGTTCTCTATTAAGTTCGCATAATGAAAATTGACCAAATTGAAATTAAATTGTGAATTGGCAAAAAATATACACTATTATTCATTATTTTTTACATTACCATTGATTATTTTTGTTTATTGCTAAAACATACTTAACAATAATAGAAAATGGTAATAGAGAAACTAAAAATAAGCTAAAGCAAATCGTGCCAGTGTGGCATGGCGGCAAGAACGCAGGCTGCATTTCCTTGCTGAACCGCAATGCTTTCTATGGGCGAAGAAAAAGCACGCCCTCTTGTCGCCGGCGGCGATGATCAAACGCGAAGAGATTTCTGGTACAATATACTTGATTTCATTAATTAATTATTATCAATTCCTATTGTTGGCAAAATTTATTTTTAATTTGTTTAATTTTCGGTTACATCTCAATGTAATCCCACTTAAATTAAACTTTGAAGTTTCATATTGTGATACAAGAATACAAAATTTTATATTCGTGAGATCGGGACTGCATCGGAACTAAATTTTGACTACATTTTACGAGAATTGTCCTTCAGTTTGTTACCAATACAATATAGTATTTGTTTGTCATTTATATCAGCACTCAAAATGTTTCGTCATAGAAGTAGTAGTGAATGTGGAAAAATATGACGAGCTCGGTGGTCGAATGGTTAGCAATGGCCACTTTGACTCCGAGGTCGTGGGTTCGATTCCCGCACAAGACAAACATTTGTGTGCATGAACATGTCTGTTTGTCTTGGTCTGGGTGTTTTCTATGTATTATAAGTATGTATTTACAAAAAAAAAGTATTTAAGTACATTTATCAGTTGTCTAGTACCCATAACACAAGCTTTGCGCTTAATTTGGGACTAGTTAGCGCTGTGTAAATTGTCCAGAAACATTTATTTATCATTTATTTATTTATATCATTTTTTAAGTAAAACTTCTTTACGCGCGATACTTGATTTGTGGAGTAAGGTGGTGAATGCGTAACAAGAGCGTTACAAAAAGTGTGATAGGGCGAGGCGAACGGAATTTGAGAGGGAGATATGAGCTAAAGAAGTTTTACTTCAGTCTTGTATTATAAAGTAAACTCGTTTTTTTTATATAAAATGGCGCCACTTAATCTTTTATTTTCAGCAAAATAGCCTTCCTAGAAACGTACGTTTCAATAAATTATTCGTGAGGCTAGAAACGCCTACTGAAATTGTTTCTCCCTTGAGCCTTTCTGCCAATTACATTTGTTAGGGTGAAGTGATTTTGTAAGTGGGGAGTCCATCGATTCTTACAGAGCACAATTCTTTCAGATTCTCGGGTGTTACTTCCAGAATGTCATTGACTAAAAGGTGTAAAATAAATCACTGCATTCCTATTAGGAACAATTTCGATATGTTATAATAAATGCCCGAAATCAACGCGCTCCTAAATTTGACTTTTAAAGATTGTTTGATGACTTCTAATATAAATATAGGTAAAAGAATTACCTGGATAGCATAAAAACTTCTTGAGATATGATAATTAGAAAATCACAATTTTGATCTTGCTCAAAACACTCCAGAGAAGAGTCTATATACGAGATAATGATGTGGCAAGCAAGTATTTTGTACGCATAGCTGTTGTAGTAACAAAACTTAAAGCGTCTTTTATTGTTAATCCAAAAATTTGTAATAATATCATCGTTTTACAACAGTCACCCACCAGACTTCACTCGGTCATAAAACAAGTTGGTCTTAAGATATTAGAATAAAAGTTAGCAGATCGTTCTAACTTTGTATATTTTACGATAAATAATAATAATAAATAAATATTCTTCGACGAATTACACACTGTTTTCTAGTCCCAATCTAAGCAAAGCTTGTATATATGTACTATTTGGTACTAGATAACTGATATTACACTTAAATACATATTTTGGTAAATACATGCATAGGAATTAGGAATATTTAATAAATAGACATGTTTATTCATACACATATTTGTATATGTGGGTGGTATTCGACCTCGGGTCGTCAATACGATATTTTTAAACAATTTATACAATTTTCAGACCTTGTGGAATATCCTATTGTGCACAAGTAAAATAAACCAAATGGTGATTTTATACGAAAAAAGCCAGATGATCGAAAACATAATATCACTGCAAAAACATCGCAGAGTTTTATCCACCCCTTATTTACACAGGGGATTTCTGTTTTCAGTTCTGATTTTCCAAACACTATCTGTGTCGCTGGGCCTTTCTTTCATTTTAGTTGTTTTATGAAATGCTCTGGACGGTGTAGTTTTGAAAAACCGATTCTGCAAATTATTTCGCACATTACTTTGTTAACCTTAATTTGACAGAAAGAATAAAGTTGTAGATTAATATTGCTTTCACTATTTTATATTATGGGGACATCTAGGGACCCCTAGAAAATTAATTTAAATAATCTATTAATTATATTTTTCTGGAAATTCAATGTCTCTCGAGGCGGACATTGCCAACTTTGCGAGTAAATATAAGACATCGCGATATAATTTCAAAATATAATAATATGAAATATATTTACTACCCTTAATCCTTGCTAATACTAAATGAAGTGAATTTAATTGGTTGTTCCACTTTAACTACTGAACCGATTGCTGTGAAATATTGCATACAGCATAGGTACTAAAAGTGTAATACATCATTGCTTTAAGCATTAACAATACATCTTCACTATCCAAAACACGAATCGCATGTTACAGAAATAAATGGCAAATAAACTGAACTGGCCGAACTATCATCCCGTCGGAAAATAGGCGTCTCCAAATCCAACCAAATTGGTATTGCTTTCTTTCTAAAAATGTCACAATAGATTGGAATGGGCAATCAGGGTGCGTTTCCACTGAAGCGGAACTGGACCGAAATTACATATATTAACATTATTAAAACTCACGTGAGTAATCATAGTTAATTAATTAATTTTATTAAATGGGTCATACACGTATCAGGTATTTTTTGTCGGAAAAGTCTTTTAAAATCTCAAACGAAGATCTTCTCTCTCAAGGCGAATGTCCAGACGCACACTCCCTCTCTCTATTGCGAGTTGCGACGAACATTAGAGTGAACACTCTCGCCGCTCGGCTCATAAGGAAATTAAGGGGTTGGTGCGTCGGTAGACGGAGTGCTGGTGATGGATGACGCTGTGGCAGTCGATGAATCCAACTCTTCACCAAAAATACGTGAGTGTCGCTTTAAATTTCATTAACAATTTACTATGATATACATATACTCATACATTTCTCATCATTTCATGTATTATTCGTAGTATGCAATTCAGAGAAGTTTCGAAGACAAACTAAGATATTTTTGTCTATAGATGCGTTTTAACTGCCTTCATTGTGACGAGATAACAGCAAGGTAATGTGGATGTTGGATTTTTTTTTCTGACACCAGATGTCGCTAGGTGGTCGTCGGGTTCAGATTGTCAAATTGTACTGAATTTTTTTACAGTGAAACTTCAAGACGACAAGACAACAGAAGACGTCAACAAGACATTTGACAAGATGCTATGAATTGACAGATGATTGGACCCTAAGCTACAGTGCTGCCTAAAGACCCTCATTGTCCAGCATTTACTCGGTCTCGCGCCATTTACCATCGGCAAGACATTAGCGCTAATCAAAGACAATGATGTAAAAGTTATAAATAAAATGCCTTATTGTATCTTCACGTTATTTACATTTCTTTGCTTATTGCCAGTATAAATGCCTAGGTAGGTGAGTAAGCGGTTTGTAACCAATTTTTACTGCCGTGATGTTCGCCTATGGCCCGTCTACATATAAAATGTCATATAAGACAAATACTATCTCTAACCTTTCATGCAGACATATTTGTTTACTCATATACATCGTAAATTAACTTGATTTATGGAAACAATGAACTTCGATGTAGTCACCGCCGACGCAAATAGAAGGATGTTATAAGTTTAAAACCGTATCATCATCATCATCAGTCTGTGTCAACCCACTGCTGGATATAGGCCTTGGCCAATGCTTTTCACCAAATGCAATCCGTTGCTTTCCTTATCCAATCATAAAACCATGTATATTTGTGTCTATTTATTAAATAAAAATAAAAGAATATTTTTTTCAGACCAGTAGAAATAGTCTATATTATATGTGTTAGTAACAATGAAACCTTATAATTAACGTTAGTACATTTAATTTAATTAATTAATATTAAATATATTATTATTAAATTTATAATTATTTGTCTTTTGTTAGGAAGGTGATTTAATTGAAAGTGATATTAACTATGACAAAACTTTTTTTTTCGGCCCTTTGAAGATTATTAGCTGTTGTTAAACTCTTTTATAAACATGAACATGATTATAAAAGAGTTACATGTACAATGGTGTACTTAGCTCCTAAAGGGATCTCTTCCAATCAACCATTCAATAAGTAGTTAAAAGGAAAAAATATTTTGGCGAAAACTTAGGTACTTCAGTAACTTAAGTAAATAAGATTAATTACGACAACAGTGAAAGTAAAGTGTGAACATAAATATACATTACAGTTGCAGTTCTAATTAAGTCTAAGCACATCTGTAGCGTCGTTCCCTGAGGTGTAGCTTGAATGATGTCATATTTTGCGACATCATCACATCAACGGGACGGGAGCCCACCACTATGTCTCCTGTGTAGCCAGAAATAACAGCGGCGACCACTAAAAAAGGCAGTAAACAATAAAGTCCATTGCAGTTCCGAGAGTAAGACTACGGATGTCTTGGAACTCACAACGAATCTAATCAGTGAAATCAGTAGTAGTAAGAAAGTTTTGGAATATGACTTCCCCTCTTAGCAATGTGAGAGACAGCAACATGGAAAATAAGGCATTAAAAGCCTAAAGAGACGGCTAGTCAAGTGAAGCTCAATTCTGCCGTGCACCACGAATTTTAAGTATCTAACACTATTGGGAACCTAAAAACATTGAGTAGGTAGTTTCCTAACTTAATTTTCAATAATATGAATAGCAAAATCGTCTGAACACTTGGTAATTTTCACTTGTTGCTTGACATTAACAATTTTAATGTTTGTTGAAATTAGAATACTATGTTACCCCGGGTACGACATGCAAGGAATTCAACATGATCATGTTAATCACCACATCAGTTATAAGTGAATTCCGAAGACATGCTTCTTGCACAGTAAAAGATTTAGTATAGAAATAGGAGTATAGTTAGGAATATTTAATAACGGAGCTATTCTCGGCTCTAGTTGATGAAAGGCTGCGAGAAACTTCTACAGGTTTGCTTGACTTAAAATTTGTTTTTCATTAAATGTTATATTAGAAACTCTTGTTAGGAACTTTGTGTCTTATTTGTATTTTCGTTTGATATTTTTTTTTATTTTTAAGATTATAAGAGGAGGGCAAACGAACATGTGGCTCACCTGGGGGCCGCCGCGCCGATTCGTTGCCAGCTTTTTAAGGGATAGATAGACTCTGTTTAATTCTTCGTCCGTGTAATTGTTCGGAAATACCGCTGAAAAATAATTATTTTTAACTTAATTATAAGAGATTTTCCCAGGAAACTACAGTAGGTATGATGGATTTCTTCAAGAAATGTGTTTTGGCACAGGTTAGAGGTGTTGCCGTGCAGCGAAAGTGGCGCATCTTTGGACAAAAAAATCGTCTTTTTTGTTTTTTGTAGATGACACTATTAGACGCACTACCCGTAGCGTTGTTGGCAACGAAGTACACTACACATCTTCCAGCAATTTCTTTAAGACTTTAAAACTTTTCGGTATTGCTTCTGAAAAGAAAAATTTTGTGTGCTAGTATGATGAAATATATTTAGTCTTTGTAACTGTCTTTTTTATATATATCTTCTACACTACGCTACGACCTTTTGTTCAACGTTTTTACATCGGCAACGCGTGTATGATGCTTCTACGTTGCAATCGTCCATAGGCTACGATGACTGCTTACCATGAAGTTGGTTGTGTACTTGTTTGCTTTGTGGTATAAGAAACCCGTTTCTCCACATTTTAATTATCAACTCGTAGTGATTAAATATCAAGGAAACCACAACGATATTTTTTTTACAGAAATAATTATAAACAACATGCTGCGGCTGTTTTTATTGCGTTGCGGTCGCATTGTGGAAATTGCGGCTGATTTGAAGTAGTCAAAACGTATGGGAAACACATTTTGAGTGAATGAATGAACTTTATTTGCTATAGATGTGGTACAATATAGATTTACAGTATATATAAAAGCAACCCCTACATCTAGCCATTACTGGCATGCAAAATTTTCCCAGCAAAATATTCATATCATCATTCAACATATGGAGATATTAATTGTACATAGATTAATTAATTAATGTCCTAATAACTTATATTTAAGCTAGCATTAAACTATTATTATAACATGTCAAAATTAAATTATTATTCTTAAAACATGTCAATTGCACTAAATTAAATTAAAAATATTAAATTCAGAAATAGATTACAGATTGTCATGCCATCATTACCCTCATAATTCATCATTTATATTTATTTTTGTATCCATATATTCTTGAACCGAATAAAAACATTGTACAATGAGCGATTGGGTTAATGTCCTTTTGAATTCACTCAACGGAAGTGCTATCCATTTGGTGGGCAACTTATTAAACACCATTATGGTAGATGGATAGCAATTTCGTTTGTAAAATTGCGTTTTCATATGTGGTTTTGATATGAGTAAGGCCTTCGATTTTGTCTGTCATGATACTCTATTAAACAAATGTGAGAAGTTATGGCCTAAGAGGATTAGCACAACACAACAAATGTGAGAAGTATGGACAATAGCTTTCCCGGATGTCTACTTGAGATCGCACTGTGATCATCCTTCCATCTAAAAATTTCAGGGTGACATTTAACAAAGATACAACATTGCAATATATAAAGTGACGGGACTGTGAGCAGCCCCAATTTCTGAAATAGTGGCCTACAGGAAGTCCTCTGTGATACATCACAAAGTGCACGAATACACTTTTTTTCGGATATGAATACTTTATTTACATCGACAGAGTTACCCCACAGAAGAATACCATATGTGAGATTTGAGGCAACATATCCATAATAGGCCATTAGGGCCGCTCTGTCATCCACCAATGTTTTCAGACACCACAGTGCGTATGCAAAGCTATTGACCTTGTTGCTTACTTTTTTAACATATTGTTTCCATTTACATTGGTTATCAATTGTGATACCAAGAAAAGAGACTTCATTAGATTCATGAATGACATCATCTTTAAATTTGACTCTTAAGTTAGTTTTACATGGTCTTTCATTAAAAAATTGCAAGTGTGTCGTTTTATTTATATTTAATTATTGGCCTTCAGCTACTGTTGTACGTCTCGTATTGTATTATTTATGTCATCGTTATAATCTACGTTATTTGATTTGGGAATAATTATAGATACGTCATCGGCGAATAGAGTACAATCATGATTTGTTACGTTAGGTAAGTCATTTATATATAAAATGAAAAGCAATGGTCCCAGAATTGTTCCTTGAGGAACTCCAACTTTGTTAACTAGAACACGAGGATTTAAAGGAAACTTCTTCCCTATTTTCATTAATGTTTGTTAGTTCAACATATTGCCTTCGATTTTTAAGATAGCTTTTTAGCCAGCTATGTGCTAATCCTCTTAGGTTATACTTCTCACATTTGTTTAATAGAGTATCATGACAGACAAAATCGAAGGCATTACTCAAATCAAAAAATACTAGTCGTATCAATGTTGTTTTCAATTTTCTCTATAACTTTTTTTAAGGAGTCTAAAGGCTGCCAATGTAGTGGATTTACCCTTTCGAAAACCATGCTATTCAAATTTTAACATCTTTTGTTATCCTAATATGCATGATTTTTTCTACTACCTTAGCAATTATGGGTATTGAAGCCCAAGGTCTATAATTATCCATATTAGTAACATCTCCCTTTTTATGTATTGGTTTAATGACTACAAGATTTAAAAGTTCAGGAAATGTGCCTTCTGAGAACGATAAATTTATTAAGTAACAGTGGCTTACCATAATTGGGGATACTATGTGAGCAATGAGTTTCAGAATTTTTGTTGTAAACCCATCAAATCCGACGGAGTGAGTATTATTTTTCGCGCATTATTTTATATATTTTTTTTATTTATGTAGTATTTTGGAAACCGCTTTACATCCGGAGGGCTGTATGCTTGTTTACACGTGACATGGTATAAAACAGCTTTGGCAATTAAAAGTGGTTTATACTTTTGTACATGACGAACATTTGTGTAAATGTATGTACACATGTACACATGTGTGTTTGTCTTGGTCTGGGTGTTTTCTATGTATTATATGTATGTATTTACAAAAAAAATGTTTTTAAGCATAGTATCACCTATCTAGTACCCATAGTACAAGCTTTCCGTAGTTTGGAACTAGACTAGACTAGGGCAGTGTGTAATTTTTCAAATTTTTATTTATTATTTAAGTAGTATTTTGGGAACCGCTTTACACCAGGCGGGCTGATATAAAAAAAAATCAATTAAAAGTGATTTTTACTTTTATTCACTGTCAAGTTTGTTATGAAATTTAACTCTAATTATGCCTATAAAACAACGTCTCATACGTATTTACGATGTAGGTATATAACACAAAATGTTCTAAAATTTCACTCTATGAAACACAGCAGGTGAGGTAAATGGATTCCATTAATTCCAATTTGATCATTTAAATAATCCTTTCACGGCCATTAGGTGTATTATTTGTGAAACAAAGTCCCTAACAGAAATAAATGAACATACAGAACCCATTAAATACCTTTTACGTACCTTTATTTTCTGTTCATCTGTCTAATAAAATAGCCGTGAACATGTCTGTTTGTCTTAGTCTCGGTATTTTCTATATGTACTTACAAAAAAAATTGTTGTCTGTAAAGTCAGTTTACGGACGATAATTTTACGTGATAACGTCATAAGAAACATAGGCCGATCGTGCCTCTCCATCGCTTGTTCCGCGCTCTCGCTTGCACGCTCGGGCGGAACGTGACAATGAGTCATGCTTTATCGTGCGAGCAGCCGGCGTTCATGAATTTATAAGACGTTATCACGTCAAAAAAAAATGAGTGTGCTTTAGAGTTTAAAGCTTAAAAGTTTTACTTTAGTCGTGTGGTCTAAAGTTTAGACCACACGACTGAAGTAAAACTTCTTTAGCTCTACTAACTTATATCTCCCTCTCAACTTCCGTTCGCCGTTAACGTAACGCTGTCGTCACGCATTCACCAGCTTACTCCCCAAGTCTCAAGTTTTACTTCAGAAAGTATTTAAGTATATTCATCAGTTATCTAACCTATAGATTTACACATAGACAAGCTTTGATAGTTTCGGGAAAAAATAATACGATGTTTGAGGCTAGAAATTGCTGTATAATTTATCGAGGAATATTTATTTATTTTCAGACGCACACACATTTGCCAGCAACTGCCGCCGCAAGTGTATATAACCATAACCTGCACTTAGTTGTATGTGGGCGTGAAAATAATACGCTATAACCTATATGAAGATGGATCACTTTACTTTTTTTACAATGGCAGTACTGTGATTCGAAACAGTGTTCTCTGAATGGACACTCTGTCTGTCGGACACCCGCTGTTATATCCACGCAATTATACTAAAACTCCTCAAGAACTCACTTAAACTTTCTTAAAAATTGCACCCGTCGGATTGTTTCCCAAGTTTTCGAAACGTTGTCGGAGTTTTTGAGTGACAAGAGGATTAATCATGCTGTCTGAACAAAAAAGTGAGAACAATGGCGGCTGAAGCGGGAAATAACGAGCAAATGACGACAGGCAGGCTAATAAGGATTTAAAGGAATTGCTTTATTTGTTGCAAAAAAGTTTTTAAATGGTATTGTAATTGTGATTATATTACTTGACTTGATGTGTTTTCCCCAAGTTGATAATTTTTATTTATTTATTTTTAAAATTTATTGACCATAGAATAAGGGTACGAAAGGCGGATTTAATGCTAAGCATTATCAGCATTATCTACCAGTCAACATGAGAGTGACATAGACTACTTTTTATCCCGGAAAAACATTTTGGATCACCATGGAAAAAAATAAACTTTGTAATAATTTGTCCTTCTTTTACATCGAAAGGAACCTAAGTACCGACATGTTTTTTTTAACGGGGATAATTTACGGTCTGGGGAGCGACATATGCTACATTTTATCCCGGAAAAACATCTCAATCCCGCGGGAAAAAATAAACTTTGTAATCATTTTTTTGTCTTTCTATCACGTCGAAAGGAACGTAAGTACCGACATGATATTTTAACAGGAGATAGATTCCGGTCTGGAGAGTGACATAGGCTACTTTTTATCCAGGAAAAACATTTTATTCTCACGGAAAAAAATAATTCGATCCCCGCAGAGGGCAAACATTTATGTGGTGAACATTTTTTTTGTCTTGAGTGTGGGATTTCCATCCATCCTAATATTATAAGTGTTAAAGTAAGTAAATTCGTTTGTTTGTTATTTCTTCATGCCTTAATTATGCAGCCGATCATCATTAAAATTTGTACATATTGGTACTACTTTTTATCCAACGAAATCATACATAAATATATAAATACTTACACCGTGTGTGTATACACACACACGTTTCCGTACACCGTGTGTGTATACACACACACGGTGTACGGAAACGCAAAGAAAAAGCAATAGGACAATGATGATTATTGCTTGGACAAATAATCGTTATCAGGAGCATCGGCCTGTTTCCACCGATACCCACTGATGGATTCTCCGATCATCATCATCATTGGCTTGTCCTTTTCCCATTATTTAGGGCCGGCGCAGTATGTCTTTTCCTTCCGTTCACTTATCAACCTTCATAACTTTCTCAATTACTACTTTCTTACCCATATCATCTCTCACACAATCCAACCATTTCTTTCAATTTCGTTTTTGGTCTTCCAATTCATCGTTCTCTTTGTCACATGTTTTACATCCCTTCATAGGCCTTCTTCGATATTTTATACCATATAGCTGATGCCCGCGACTTCGTTCGCGTGGACTTTATGATTCCGGCATATTAATACAAATACGAACTAAAGTAGATACATAAGAAAATATTTGGGGCAGTATTATACGTTAAAAGTCAACAAATTATTATTTTTATTTAAGATAGTCATCATTGTTTCAAAAAAAAAAATAAAAAAAAAATGAAGGGAGTCTTTCCTTCGGGAGCTAATATGAAAAGACCTCAAGCGTTACTAATCCTCGATAAAGCCACATTGTTGGTACGGATTTTACGATACTCTACCCCTAAAGGGGTAGAATGGGGGTTGGAAGTTTGTATGAAAGTCCTATGTTTTTGAAGCAAGAGACTTGAAATTAAAAATGTATGCTCTATAAATGGTGTGGAGGTGTACTAATAATGTGTCTTTGGAAATCAACCCCATTTTGGGGTTAAAACGGGGGTTGGAAGTTTATATGAAAGTTCTATGTTTTTGAAGTAAGAGACTTGATATTTAAAATGCATGCTCTATAGATGGTGTGGAGGTGTACTAATAATGTATCTTTAGAAATCAACCCCCTTTTGGGGTTAAAAAGGGGGTTGGAAGTTTGTATGAAAGTTCTATGTTTTTGACGCAAGAGACTTGAAATTTAAAATGTATGCTCTGTAGATGGTGTGGAGGTAATAACTTTTATTTATTTCTTCTCACACAATTTTGATAGATACTAAAAAAAGAAAAACAGTACAAACCAATTATCACACTACCTATACATACAAAAACATTTTCTCGGTGTTGTAATCTTATTTAATGAGAAGCTGGTGCCTGAAGTAGGCTTTAGGAAGCCTGTATTACAGGTCACCAGGTTCTCACCTCTCTTAACTAAAAATGGTGTGGAGGTGTACTAATAATGTATCTTTAGAAATCAACCCCTTTTTGGGGTTAAAACGGGGTTTGGAAGTTTGTATGAAAGTTCTATGTTTTTAAAGTAAGAAACTTGAAATTTAAAATGTATGCTCTATAGATGGTGTGGAGGTGTACTAATAATTTATCTTTAGAAATCAACCCCTTTTTGGGGTTAATACGGGGGTTGGAAATTTGTATCAAAGTTCTATATTTTTGATGTAAGAGACTTGAAATTTCAAATGTATGCTCTATAGATGGTGTGGAGGTGTACTAATAATGTATCTTTAGATATCAACCCCTTTTTGGGGTTAAAATGGGGGTTGAAAGTTTGTATGAAAGCTCTATATTTTTGAAGTAAGAAACTTGAAATTTAAAATGTATAGATAGTGTGGAGGTGTACTAATAATGTATCTTTAGTAATCAACCTATTTTTGGTGTTAAAACGGGGGTTGGAAGTTTGTATGAAAGTCCTATGTTTTTGAAGTAAGAGACTTGAAATTTAAAATCTATGCTCTATAGATGGTATGGAGGTGTACTAATAATGTATCTTTAGAAATCAACCCCCTTATGGAGTTAAAACGGGAGTTGGAAATTTGTATGAAAATCCAATGTTATTGGAGTTAAAGTAATTATGGCAGAAGGATTTTAAATGATATTTAAGTATAAAAAATATTGAAAACAACTACATACTTACTATTATAAGGAGGGATGTATTATTATAACAATAAAAGTACTTTAGGTTTTACAAAGAGGTTTTAAAAAATAATATCCGTCGACTTCATTGATTCTAAAAATTCGTCTAGATATTGATTGTTTTTAACTTTTTCCTTTCATTAGGTATTTAGCTTTTTCGAATGTAATTAAAAATTATTTGCAAATAACTAACTCCACGCGTACGAATTCGCGGGCGGCCGCTAGTATATATATATATATATACATATATTTATATTATTTTATATATATAATATATATAAAATAAATAAGACTATTGCGTCTAACTTGTAGCAGGTAAGAATAAAAGTAGCACTGCGTGTGGTTATTTTTTTTACAATACAATCAATATTTTGTTAAACTATTTATACTCATCAGGCTGAACAACTTTTGCTAAGGCGTCATTTTTATATTTCTTATAGTTTAGCTGAACCTTTATGGTTCTGCATCAGGTGTTCCAAATCTTGGATTTTTATACCGAGATGGAAATTTCGTGTCCACGTTTTCAAATCGATGCCATTTTCGTAATTGACATTTTAGAAAACCATAGAATCAACACCCATATTGATATTGTAACATTTCAACCCCATCGCACCCCCACAGGAGTGCTCTTGTGTCACGTCGATTATGTTAGATTATAAAATAGCTGTTGTTTTCGGAATCAGCGACCCGATAAACCATAAAAACAATACCCATGTCGATTTTCAGACGTTTGCACCTCATTCCACCCCTTTAGGGATTGAATTTTGAAAAATCCTGAAACACGTGTTTACTCATTTATCTACAGAAGATCTCGTGTGAAGTTTCGTATAAAATAGTCCAACTAATCTTGGTTCCCCATACAAACTTTGGACCCCCATTTCACCCCCTTAGGAGTTGAATTTTCCAAATTCCCGTCTTAGTGAGCATCTACGTCCTGAAAGGAACCCCCATACAAAATTTGAGACTCTTAGCACGTGTAGTTTCTTAGATTTTGTGATGAGTGATTTTCTATAAAGAAAAATTTTCTTTAAACTTTAAATGACGATAACTTTTTAATCTGACATCAGATTTCGATGAAACAAAGCCTATATGTTGCTCAGGGATGACCTTAATCTTTTAGTGAAAACCGCGTAAAAATCTGTTCAGTAGTTTTAAAGATTAGCGAGTACATACAGACAGACAGACAGACAGACAGACAGACAAAAAAATCAAAAAAATCTTTTTTGTGTTCTGTTACTCTTTTTTTATCGCCCACACTCATTTTTCGTTAATTTTATCAAATGTACAGACACGCGGTTCCCACTGTTTTATTATATGTATTGATTTATTTTTATACTACCTCGGGTAGACAAGCATACGGCCCGCCTGATGTGTAGCGGTTACCGTAGCCATATTAACGCTCGCAACATAAATCGCTCGTGCGCCACCCCCGCTGGCATCGCAGCATCTCAAGGGAATTGTTATTTAACTGCGGTATTCTGTAAGGTACATTCCCCAGTCGGGTAGCTTACAATTACGCTCCATACTTTTCTTTTCGCCAGAGCTTCGTTTGTCAGTCAGCAGGGTGCACCGCATGCAGGTGAAGTTGGCTTTGGTTCAAAAAGATGTTAATGAACACCCCTAAATTACGTGATGGACCATATACGATTTTCCAGCAAAGAATAGACACAGGTCGTTAATGATGATAAATATCATAATAACTATTCAAGGTATATAATTATTGTCTAACTTTAATGAATTTTAATACATATTATGAAAGCGAAGTGAAAGTAGTTATATAAATAGAAAGATGCAATCATATAATGTGAATAAAATGCACGCATCAAACTTGGTGCGTGATGAAACTATGTGCATATTAATATTATAATTAATCAGTCAAATGTTGTCGGCTGTTTACTAGGAAACGTTCACGAAATAAAATGTTTTAAATAAAAAGAGGAGGCAACACTACATTAATACTGCCAGGATCTTAAATAAATAAATATTCGTTGACGTATTACACAGCGCCATCTAGTCCCAAGCTAAGCAAAGCTTGTACTATGGGTACTAATATATTTACTTAAATACATTTTTTTGTAAATAAATACATATATTACATAGAAAACACTCAGACCATGACAAACAGACATGTTCATGCATACAAATATTTGTCATGTGTGGGGATCGAACCCGCGACCTCGGATTCAAAGTGGCTATTGCTAACCATTCGACCACCGGGCTTAAATTTTTAGGGATAATACTAAACTCGGCGTTTTTATTCAACAACGATATATATACGCGTCCGACTTCAATGACGTCGCTGGTTTTTGGCGTTTAAAAAAAAATATAAGCAAATATCGTTTTACATGATTATATCCTGATATTTAAGTGACTAATACCTGATATTTAAGTCTAAATAATTCTTCAATTTGTCTTCAACTCACTTCAACAGCAACCGTTCAGTTTGATCCACAGACTAAAGGTCGCGAAGGGAGTGATGGAGAGGGCTATCCTCGGGGTTTCTTTAGGGAATCCAGAGCTGTTGAGCCTTCAGAGTTAGCAAGCTGTAGTCGCAATGGGCCGGCCACATCTAAAGAATCAGTGATCGCAGATGCTGGAGAAAGTTATTATAAAGGAAATCGCTCGTGCGACGAAGAAGCGTTGAAAGTATCACATTGCTGGAAAGTATCGCATTTGAGAAGACCTTTACCCAACATCGGGTAGATACAGGCTGATGATAATGATGATGATACTTACGCAACATTTGGCTCGGCATGCCATATTACCTCTTTTTCGCAAGACACTCGTTTGCTAGTCAATAGGATTCAAGTGCAACTGTGGTTGGCTAATACTATTTTTTGTTTTTATATGAGAAGGGGACAAACGAGCATGTGGGTCTACTGATGGAAAGCAATCACCACCACCCATGCTGATCAGCAACACTAAGCAACACTCCTTCCTTTCTTTGTGATGACCTCATTCACTTGCAGGGATACAACAACCCTTAAGGGAATTGTTATTTGGCTGCGGTATTCTGTGAGGTGGAAGTTAAAAAATACGCTATGCCCCTCTTTTCACCTGAGCCTCCTTTATCAGTCAGGAGGGTGAACCACGTGCAGGTTAGGTTGACTGTGGTTTAAAGATATTAATGAACCCCTTACACCCCAAAAACTCTAAAGTTATATTGAGCAATTACACTTCAAAAACACCATACAATAATCTTACTGACATCACGTCTCTTACAAATCAAAATACTTGTTTATCAGTCGAAACAATTAATGATTGTCCATTGTCTGTCGTTGATAATATTTAAACAACATACTAATGGCGCCTCAGCGATGACAGTCGAAAGTTCGACGTCCATTAAAAGAGTACATAATTTGTTGCTAAACACCGCGTTTTAGCAAGTTTGACGCTAACTTGAGGCTGTGACGCGATCGCATGTCGTAACATTTCAATATCGCTCTAAGGTTCGTTGAGTGACCAGCAAGGAATGAATGATAATTCATTCCTTGCTGGTCACTCAACGAACGAACATTTAACAAGTGAAATAATGCGTGAAATTAACTAGAAATGCGTTATGTGCTCCTCCTGACTATTATTTTGTGTTTGTTGTGTGTGATTTTGTGTTCCGATATGATTGTGGGTGATACAGTGCATAGGAAAATGGTGTTTCACCAGAGGATCAAGGATTTTGCGATTCCCTTCAAGAAACGAATTAAAACTTTGTCTTATCATGACCCGGAGAAAAGAATTATAAAGGTAATTTTATTTTTTAACAAATTAATTTAATAATTTCCTATGTATCTCATCTGTTTTGTAAATAAAGACTTATCTTCATGTTAGGGAGCCTGATGTTAAAAGTGGTTTATATAGATGTATGCGGAAATGGTATGTTGTATTGCTATTATTTAGCCATAAAACGCTGTTGTTTTCTCAACAAAATAAAATAAATATCAATATAAGAAAGACGAAAGATATGTTTGTTTCTAATCGATCGTAAATCAGATACTATTGAACCAATTTCAATACTTTTTTGCTATTGCAAAGCTGACCAAACGCAATATGATAATTTATTTTAGTGGGTACCTAAACATAAAATATTAATTATAGTCAACGCAAGGTATTAAATACTTTTTTTTAGTTCTATAATATAAATAATAAAGTCGGTATTTGGTGGGTAGTGGGTACCTTTTATTTAAATATTTTATTTTAATGTCACATTTTTTTTTTGCGATTTATTAATTACACGCCAATATTATACTAATAATCTATTGTCACTTTATTCACAGCCCTTATTCTTAATATAGAGGTGAATTTCCTAATATCCACATGCATAATAAAATATTGTAAGGCGGGTTACCCAAAAATAATGGTTTAAATCCTTGTTTGCTGTGATCTGAGGTTTAAATAAATAGCAATTTTTATTGCTTCCATTAAGTATCAGTGCTTCTTATAATAATAAATTCAGCTCGGGCTCCTTGTGTTGCAAGCGTTAACATAGCTGCGGTAACCAACTTACATTAGGCAGGCCGTATTCTTATTTGGTTTCTTTATGCATTCCTGGAATTGTATAAAAAAATCTCTCTTGTTTTGTTTATTACTCCGCAATGTTTACAAGAGATACTAGGTAAATAACTTTATCCGTGACTCAAAGGGATCAGACAGGCGTCGGTGAGGTCAATTATAGCTGATTACATTCAAATTATAGACAGGGAACGTGTGTACTCTTAACGAATTCACAAGAACTGCATTGTTTATGTTGTCTTATAGATTATAAATTATAATACACTATCGCATTAGGTAAATACATATAATGTTAGTGTTTTGTGGATAAATAAATAAATATTTCTTAAGTTCAATTAAGAATACACTACTCCTGACACTTTTTGTCCGATTTTAACTTCTATACATTAGACTTAGATATAAGAACTGTATAAAAATTGAGGTGTTCATTTCGCGTGTGTACTGAAATTCGTCTAGATAAGCCATACATTTGTAGGACTTATGGGGAACAGGGTCGCCGACGCGATATAGTTTAAAACTATGTGTGGAGTTTGAATTATTCATAGTAGGTTACTTTCGAATATACACGATAGAATGAGATAACCATAGAACACCATGAATTCTTATGCAATATAATGGTGCCGGTGATTTAGAAAAGGTCACACTCGTGCCAAAGTTCGCCACCTCGATAAAAAAACGTGCATCAGATGCCATCGTTTTGCATGCACAGAAAAAAATATTTAATGATCAACTTGTACTCGTAGTTACTGCTGTATATGTATATTACCGCATATGCGTATATTCGCCTTCCGCATCCAGCCACCTTTTACCATTGTCATAAGATTATCCGTAACGAAAACACTAATTTGTGTTTTTTTTTATACGAGTGGAGTAAAACGAGCATGTGGGTCACCTTATGGAAGTCGATCATCACCGCCTATGGAGATCAACAACACCAAGGGGTTGCCGATCCGTTGCCAGCGTATACTCCTTCCTTTCTTTCTTTCTGGTCACCTCACTCACTCAGGGATCACAACAACCCTCAAGGGAATTGTTGTTTGTCTGCGATATTCTATGAGGTGGAGATACTTTCCCAGTCGGGCAGTTAATAAAATACCCTATGCCCTACCTCTCTTTTCGCTAGAGCACAGTATAAACAATAGTACAGTATAGCCACTCCCTGCCGCTCTCTCGTGTCGACCTCACCTCCCCTCTGAGACATATCTCGAACAGTTTGTATGGCGCCGCACGCACACACGTTCATTTACGCTCTGCACAGACGTCATTGTTTATGTAGTAATAAACGACGCAAAACTTTATGGAGTGGCCGAGGTGTAGCTAGTCACGTTTAGCAGTCAGCAGATTGATGAACCACTTACTCCCCAAATTATTATTGATATTTGCTTTATTATTATAAATGTTAGTCGACTTATTTCTTCTTCTTCAATTGCCATCTCCTCCTCCTCTAGTAGACGATAATGTTCGCCAATGGCGACGCGATGGCGATCTTGGGTTTATCCACAGCAGTTATGAAATGAGATCTGGTGCTCTCTACGTCTGCCTGGTTGTCAGCGACCTTGAATTTTTATCTGTATTATCATGTGCATCAATTTACGGCGTTTAATAGTGTTTGTCACTTCTGTTTTATGTTGTAGTCGACCTACACATAATGTTTGATATGTGAGAATGCTGAATCAATCTACCGGATGATGATGCTGAATCAATCTTCTTTTTTCTTTTTTTTTATACTACGTCGGGTGGCAGACAAGCATACGGCCCGCCTGATGTGAAGCGGTTACCGTAGCCATATTAACGCTTGCAACATAAAATATTGCTCGCGCGCCGCCACCCCCGCTGCCAACGCAGCATCTCCTTCCTTTCTTTCTGGTGACCTCACTCACTCGCAGGAACACAACAATCCTCAA
This sequence comes from Hypsopygia costalis, assembly GCA_937001555.2. NCBI lineage: Eukaryota > Metazoa > Arthropoda > Insecta > Lepidoptera > Pyralidae > Hypsopygia > Hypsopygia costalis. The sequence continues at coordinate 13,156,713 of OW443333.2, forward strand.
GGGAATTGTTATTTGGCTGCGGTATTCTGTGAGGTGGAGGTACATTCCCCAGTCGGGTAGCTTACAATTACGCTCCCTACCTCTCTTTTCGCCAGAGTTGTCACTCAGCAGGGTGCACCACGTGCAGGTGAAGTTGGCTTTGGTTCAAAGATGTTGATGAACCACTTACACCCCAACACCCCAACTTCTTGCATGTATCTGCATCATCCTCAATTTTCCATAAATAATCTCTGGAACGATACATTACATTGCGACCGTTTTGGTTCTAATGTGTGATCAGAACCGAAATGGATTACAACCAAAATGGTCGCATACTTTAAAGTTTCAAAGAGACTATTAATTTGGAATAAACTCCTTGACAAGGTTTTCCTAGAAGAAACATGTGGTGCTTAAAAAGGGCGAGGTATTAATGGCGGACCTCTGCTTTTACAAACGTCTATGTTACGACCCCTGATTACTATAGCATACAGAGAACTGTAGGCGCGTTTGCCACCCCCATGCTACAAAAACTATATGATGAAGTGTCTATAGTAGCAGTTCGTTTTCCGTAGATATCTTTATAAGACTTACGTTGTTTAAACGACTACGTTAGATATCTTTATAAGACTTACGTTGTTTGTTCTAGCATAGAAGGACAAGGAAAAAATTTCTCATTGTTAATATTCTCCGCTCCATTTATTGGTTTTGTTTCACCGACCAAACAATCCTTGCATGGTCTTAAAAGGAAGCATGCCTCATTCCATTGTTTGTTTCATTAGACGTGTTAGTAACTGTTATACATTTTTATTTAGCACTCAAGACATTAAACAAATTTAATAACGTCAAAACAATGCATATACGAGTATCTACATATATATACATATATATATATATATATATATATATATATATATATATATATATATAAAAGTCAATCCCTATTTCCCCTGGTCACGGTATCACGTGTGAACGGCTGGATCGATTTCGCTTTTTATTTATATGTTGTATTTGTTGTTAGAAGAAGGTTCCTATGAAAGAAAAATATATAAAATTTGCGCGGAATATTGGTAAATTTAAGAAAACTGAACGACCATATTAACTTTTCTAATAATTTGATATCGTTTGACAGAACTGTCAGTCATTTGACAGATTGCGTTAAACCAATTTGAATTCAATATTCATTGTTATGAAGACAGGACAACGTCTGGCGGGTCAGCTAGTATACAAATAATTTCAATATTGTATAAGTATGTCCTAGAAGGAATGGGAGTACCATTGTGTTATTTGGTGTGTTGGTTGGTTTGGTTTACATAAAACCTTAATAAATTAAATACGAAAACTTTCCACCTGAATCACTCTATCCATTAGTGCAAACTGTATGTAAATCTCATCAGTAGTTTTTGAATTATTTGCGTTCAAACATACAGATTAGTCAACCCGCAGTTGAGCAGCGTGGTGGAGTATGCTCTAAATGCCTTCGATTGAGGGGAGGCCCGTATCCCAACAATGGGATGATTATGGGGTGATGCTAAATGTATAGACGCGACAGATTACTTCATTTTATAACATTACGAGCTACCCGCGTCTTCGTCCAGCGCGAAGACAGTCGTCGTCGTCGGCCCTTATTCATTCCACTGCTAGGATACGGGCCTCCAGACATACAGACGGTCGTCAGATTAGACTGACACGCGCAACGACGGCATCGAGCGAGGAGCTGATAAAAAGTATCCTATGTTTAAAGTACATTATAACGATTTTGTCCAAATCCGTTCAGCCGCTTACCCATAAGAGTTACAAACATCCATACATCCATACATGCTAACTTTCACATTTACAATATTAGTGATGACTATAAAACTTGAAATCCAAAGAGATCACATAGTATTGGTGCTGACTGTACGTAATACTATATTTATATAGAGACTGCAATCAACAACACATCATTCTCATATACATATTTTACAATTTAAACTGAACTTTGGAACTTCTGACCGTCAGTTTATAATTACAATGACGTTGCCGTCAACATTATTATACTTAAATATTTTTTTAAATGTTTATACAAGTTTGATCGGAAGCGGAAAGTACACGAAGACTAGACTTGTGATTGCTCTAGCAACATATACGAGCTTGTGTTAATATAATTTCAAACTTCAGATCTAAAATATCTCTTTGCAAATCTGTTCATCTAATCATTGCCAAGGAAGAAGTAACGTGTAAGTGATACCTCTGGTATTGCGAGAGACTATAGGCTGCGATTATCAGACAGGTCTAGTGCTTGTTAGCTACCTTAGTTGTATAAATAAAAGGTATGTATGCAAAAAAAAATGTGAGTGGGTCAGCCAGAAGAATATTTAGTGTGTAAGAGGTTCATCAACATGTTTGAACCAAAGCCAACCTCACCTGCACCATCCTGCACGTTGTGCACCCTGCTGACTGACAACCGAGGCTCTGGCAAAAAGAGAGTTAGGGCATTGCGTATTTTTTAAGTACCTGGGGAAGTAACTCCACCTCACTGAATACCGTGGCCAAATGAATTCCCTTGAGGGTTGTTATGTTCCTCGTGAGAGCGTGGTCACCAGAAAGAAAGAAAGAAAGGAAGGAGTATATACTGGAATCGGATCGGCGACCCCTTGGTGTTGCTGATCTCCGTGGGCGGTGGTGATTGCTTTCCATCAGGTGACCCACATGCTCGTTTGCCCCCCTTTCATATAAAAAAAATAATACCTTAACAATTGTTTAACGATCTTTTTTTTATTTTACAGGGCATAGCAACTATTGACAATGACTTCTCCCATGCAAGTGCTAACGTGACAGAAGGAGGTGTTGGATTCTCATACGTGACAGTCAGAATGAAGAGCCAGAGACATCATCCCCTTAACTTTGAAGTGGAAATATACGTTTAAGGAAACAACAAAGACTTTTGTACCTGAAACTGAGCAACATTTTTGTGGTCCAATTAATGGATTGTATCGGGTGAAATTGAGATCCTTTTATAGGTTTGCACGTGAGAACTATTAATATTGATTTTCCCCAAAACTTCCTGAATTTCATAGAATTATCGAAAATTACAATCCCTTGTAAATACTAACTACGAGTAAGTACTAGATGTTCCCGGCACGCGTTTTAATGCCATGTTTATGAGGTTCCGGCATATGCAGAATATCCACATAATTTTCATCTCATAGACAATAAACATTGCTTTATTTTATATTTTTTATGTATAGCAGTGCCCGGTGTCCTACCAATCGTACACCATAATTAACCACTTACTATCTCATATCATACGGCTCAAATATGCTGATTTATATTAGACACTGGTACTGTAATAAGAAATATGCTGATCTGTAAGTGCAATTTTAATAATAATATCAACAATATAGATAATAACAATGACATAGATAAAAAAATAACTAAATCTGTAAAACATCGAAACATTTACAAATATAATAGAATTAGTTACAAATTTATCATTTCGAATTAAAATTAAAGAAGAAGAGAAATAATGAGAATATGCAATAAATTTATTGGCCCATCGAGTGTTAGAAAAAACCGAGTTTGGTTTTATTATGACCTAAATAATTATCTAATGATTACTTTTTGAAATTATAATGACGTTGTATAAAATTATTAAATTATAGTGACGTGTTGTAGTAATAGTGTACATTTAAATTACCTTGACGTAGGTATATTCAAACTAATTCTCATAATGCCAATGCCTCCAATTTCACCCGACAAAAAGTCAATGGCAGTAACTATATTAATAATTATTTATAACCAAAACATGGTACCCCCTATCCACAGGATTCTTAGGACGGTAGGGCTATCACCTAGGCCGAAGTCGATCGTGAGTTTTTAATTAAAAAAATCAAACTTCAATTTAAGGTAGTGATGATCTTGATAGTTATTTATAACCTAAACATGGGAACCCCTATCCGTAGGACGGTAGGGCAACCGCCGAAGCCGAAGTCAAATGTGAGTTTTTAATTAAAAAATCCCACTTCAATTTAAGGTGTGGTGATTTTGATACTTATTTATAACCTAAACATGGGAACCCCTATCCGTAGAATCCTTAGGACGATAGGGTTACCGCTTAAGCCGAAGTTGATTGTGAGTTTTAATAATAAAAAATCAACTTTCAATTTAAAGTAGTGGTGATCGACTTTAGCTCAGACGGGACCAGAGGCCCTACCGGATCAACCGAAGGTGATATTAGCGACGCCAAACCGAAGTTAATTTATCGAAATTGATCTAAATCATATTCATCTTTACCAGTAGGATCCCACCTATAATATTTTCTCGGTATCATCCGTCAGTTTTAGCAAATTGATATCGCCGGGGCGGCTCATAAATCATCAGATAAAAATGACGCAGGATGTCTAATTCAATGGAAAATGTAACCTACTTGTTTTTTTTTAGCGGTAACGAACCATTATTATCTTTTTTTTTTTATTTGTTTTGTTGTATTTCTGGTTTGTAACTTAAGCGGCTTATAAGAAAAAGAGTGATGCAGGGTGTCTAATTCAATGAAAAATGTATATTATGTAAACCTACTTGTTTTTTAAGCGGTAACGAAACATTATTATCCATTTTTTTTGTTTGAATTTTATTATGTTGATTTTATTTGGTTTCCATAATATTGTAATACACATTACCATATATAAAACAGAAATGATTTGTCATCAATATAATGATTATTTGCCATTAAATATTTTAATTATTATGGATTGTTAATAACAAAATGTATCCAAGATACTAAAATAAATACAAATAATATTATTTAGATGTGTTAAAATTGTGCTCAGTATCGCGAGTGATAAAATTACGTTGACCTCCAGGATCTTGAATAACGATTAATGACTGACTACAATAACAATAATGTAAAATAATAAATTGACTCATGCAAAACGCATAACAATTGTAAAGACCTAATGCTTACTTATTTGTTAAAGGAACGATGAATTAAAAAATTATATTGTGTTAACGATAATTACTTTAACGTAGACTTTAGTTTATAAGTAAGAAAGTAAATTAGAAGTTTTTAAGTTGAAAAATAAATTAGAAAAATATAGATTCAATCTTTAGTCATGTTGTATAAAGGTTATTATGTCAACTTATAAACTAAATTGTATATACGTTATTTCATGTTATGTACGCAGTTTATGTCCATGTATTTCATAGAACCATAAGGTCTGTATTATGTCAAAACAATAGTGTAAAATTTTTAAGATATTTCAATAACATGAGTTTTATTATTATTGGAATTGTTTTTATGTCATCAATAATTTGCGTGACATTAATATTAATATAGATGAAATAAAGTTGCCATTACGAAAATGACCATCATGTAAAAGCGTAAATGGATAACATATTTTTTAAGTTATTAAATATGCAAGTAAGAGCCTCTTTTTAACAACCCACAGCACTTAGCCGGTTACGGTTAAATTGATAAATGCATATGTAATATAATAATAGCAGTCTCCATGCCGAACAGTTTATGGGATCCTAGATTCGCATTCACAAGGGAAGCCATAATTTTAACCAACGTCTCGTGTTGAAATATTAGTTGTTTAAAAACTGTCTCCGAGCAGCGATTAGGAAAATATATTAAAGCAAATGTTAAATAAATATTTATATTTAGGTCACACAAATACGTAAAATGTAAGCAATAATTTCCTTCTATCTGTTCCTCTCGAGAGTTATAATATAAACAACATAGAATGATAATATTTGTAACATTTTTTGAAATAAGATTGAGTGAAAATTAGACTTTGTAACATGTTAGATTTTGTAACATGTTTTTAGATTATATTCACTAAAAACCTAAATTGGCTAATATGTTTTGTGGTTAGTTAATATGGCAATACACGTACTGATAATTTAATTATAGATACCATAATGTAGGTCATTACGTAAATACTTGTTCTAAAGTTGTTCTTGATTAAAATACACAGTATGAATAAATTGCGGAGGATGGAATCTTACATAAGCGAGCATAAAATTTAAATTTATTTACCATGAAAATGATTTACATATTATAAGGCTTTATAGATAGTAGAAATCTGTATCGTTATGTAATGATCGTGTAGGTCAGTAGGTCAATTTTCAACTATTGAAATACTTTAACATAAAATCAAGTTGAAATATTTGCGAAAAGATAATGTTACAATATTTTTAAGCAATTATGTTACAATATATTTTATAGTTGACGATTTATATCCAAAATAATAACAGCTTAGCTTGTGTATCGGTACCTAAAGTAATTTGAATTATTAAAAGACATTTACGTAATAAATTCATGTGAATGTTAAAATGTATTCAAAATGTTGTGTAACTTGTAACTTATTTAGAAATTTCGCTATCAAATGTAAACAGAAATACTAGTTAATAGAATGTAATCATAATCAGTACGATATTGTAAACAACTGAGCGTGCAAATAAAATTTACTAATGAAGTTTAAATTGAAATGACAAAGCAATAACTAAACGTTAACTGATGTGCAGGTAAACATATTTATAATTAGTAGATTTCTTTTTGTTAATTTATAAACCAATATACAAATTATAGTCCTGTAAATATTTACTTATTTGTTTCATTTCATTTAACATAAATGTTACAATTTTGCTTCGGTCACCATAATTGAGAAACATGATAGCGTCGTTGCTCGTTTTTTTTTATACCACTAGAGTGATTACAAGCATACGCCCCGTCTGATGGAAAGCAGTTACCGTACGTAGCCTTGAACGACTGTAAGACCAGGTCAGTCTAATCGAACACGCAAGTCAAGCACCGTCGACTGTAGCCTGTCCATAGATGGGATTATTTATCTCGAGGTCCACCGTCTTCGTAGGTTAAGCCGTAAGGGTACGTTAAGCCGTAAGGGTACGTTAAGCCGTAAGGGTACGTTAAGCCGTAAGGGTACGTTAAGCCGTAAGGGTACGTTAAGCCGTAAGGGTACGTTAAGCTATCGGTCCCGGCTGTTGTCAGTCCTTAAGCCAAGTGGTCTTTAGACATCGAGATATTCTTTAGATGGCTTGAAAACACTGGCCTCCACCAGCAGTTGTGGAGGTTAAACTTGTGCCGCCGTATTAGAATACGGAGCTGTTTCTAAAACAGCTTGTAAATATATACAATCAGTGAGGAAATCTAAACAAGAAATTAGCGTATGCATATCTCAGCGCAGCACATAATACGAGTAAGTATTACTGCTTCCCTACCAAAAGTCAGTTCAGCTTCATCTTTCATACTCGCATATTACTCATATCTTTTCTTATAGAAGCCAGACGAATTTCCGTTGTAAGTTAATTTCACGCCTGTCAGTTTTCAAAGACGTCATATGCATACGTAGCATATCTATACTTAGGTATTTAATGTTACTTCACGGATGAAATCCGAGTGCATTATTTCGCAATAATCAAGTTCAGGAAACATTTTTTAACATAATTAGATTTGCTAATAACACTTTTATATTCAAGGGTAATTGATACCAATGCAGTATTTTTTTTTTCTGGACCATTTACACAGCGCCATGTAGTCCCAAATTAAGCGCAATGCTTGTGTTATGGGTACTAGACAACTGATAAATGTACTTAAATACATTTTTTTTTTTTGTAAATACATACTTACATAGTACACACTCAGACCAAGACAAACAGACATGTTCATGCACACAAATGTTTGTCTTGTGCGGGAATCAAACCCGCGACCTCGTAGTCAAAGTGGCCATTGCTAACCATTCGACCACCGAGCTCGTCCGTACATACATTTGGTAGACACGATTAAATTTTATTAAGGAGAGGTCGATTATACATTTTCACCAATGTATAATCGACCTCTCCTTGCTAAACAGTATACACACCGGTGAAAATGCTTACCGCTGTGCATCCTTGTTACATAGTATACACAACGGTGAGATTGTATAATGAATTCATTATTTGTTGTTATTTTGTTGATTATTAAAATGAAAAAGGATAATGAAGTTACTTTAAAATTACAGTTTTCATTAAAATTCTAGGGCGCCATGCCCTATCGTGAGCGTATTCTCGGCACCGTGATGTCCAGCAATGTCCTATTTTTAAATCGCCTGGAGAGGTCAAGTTGGCGTTCTAGAAATTCGGTGTGCTGAACAGAGACCCTACTAACTAGAATATTTTTATCCCGGTTTATATTTATTTGGTTTAAGTTATTACAAATATATAGCTTTGTATTTTAGCGTCGGTAGATCTTCATGGTTTCTACCAAGAAATTTGTGGCAATTGTGTTTAGCTTAGCTACCAGCTAATGTAAGGTGAAGTATGATATTCGCGATCAAATTAGGAATGGGCTTCAGCTTAGCCGACAGGAATAAACAAAGTATAAAATGAAACAAGTTTTTATTATTGTTGATGCTGTTGTTGGCACTTGGTGGAAATTAAAATATTATTACCAATCCGTTATTAATAAACCATACTGGTCCACGTAATAAAATTTATTTTCGCCGACCGGTTTCGCCTTAAGATATTATCAAGGTAAACAGATGTTTTTGGCGTTTCTACAAAATATTTTATAATTACCAAAATTAAATATATTAAAAAGGTAATCTAAAATATTTTAATATTTTAAAAAATATTTTACCCATCTGTGTTACTACTGTTAATGCGCCTCCTGTCGTGCGTGTCTCCTATAAGCGCGTGATACCTCTAGTGTTGCAAGCAACCATAAGCTACGTCAACTGTTTATCATCAGGCAGGTCATATACTTGTTTTACCTTTGTGAAATAATATAAGCTATAATCATCAGTTGAATGGCTCGTCAATATCCCAATCCCCACTATCTCATAGAGCTTTTTCAGAAACGTATTTATTACCTTCATAATCTTAATTCTCCTAGCCCTTCTTCCCTATGACTGAGTTACATCATATACTGATTTGTTTGCTTCTTTTGTTTCCCCTCGTTGTTTGTCAAAATTCGATGGGAAACCAAAAATTACAGGAACATTTGCATAAACACGTACTACCCAAAAAAACTTGCAATATAAGCATAAAATAAATAGTCGGAACAGTTTCCGAGTATAAATCACTTCAATAAAAAGAAAGATTAACAGCTGAAACGCACATGCGAACATAAGATTGCTTACGGTGCAGTTCTATGGTTTTTGCATCGAAACCAAATAATAAGGGTCTGTAATAAATCAAAGGGACCACTAGTGTTGGACAGTAGGAATTCACAGAAGAAGGACAGAAGGAAATTGAGGAGTATTGTCAGACGACAATACTCGTCAATTTCCTAAAAAAAAATTTTATAATTGTTTTCTAATTACAAATTGATATTATTATATCGAATCATCTAACGCAGTGTGCATATCTGAAGCAAGAAGGTATCATGGCCATTTTGACTGGGTTCGATCCCCGCACAAGACAAATATTTGTGTGCATGAACATGTCTGTTTGTCTTGATTTGGGTGTTTTCTATGTAATATGTATTAAGTACGTATTTACAAGAAAAAATGTATTTACTTATAATTTCAGTTATCTAGTACGCAACCCTTAGTACAAGCTTTGCATAGTTTGGGACTAGATAGCCGTATGTAATTGTCCAGCCCCCTTACCACCAGCTCTTATTGCGATTCAATAACTGAATAGAAAGCTTATTACAATGAATAAACTTTCTATTCAGTTATTGAACAGAATGGCTAGTCCAGTTATTTTTCGATACAGCCCTCTTACCACCAACTCTTATTGTATGAATAAGCATTCTATCCAGTTATTGAATCGCAATAAGAGTTGGTGGTAGGGGGCAGTTGTCCATAAAGATCTGTATCGAAAAGCAACTTTTTAAATTTATTTTGATAGCTTGTGCGTAAAAGACTGACATTAAGATTCTATGTTTAGTTTTTTAATATAAATTTCAGTATGAGAGTAGATAAAATGTGTTTTGTTGTTCTTGATATTATTATAAAGGCTATTATAATCAAAATTATTTTGCCTTATTAAAAATATAGCTAGGTACTAGCAACCGGTCAACATCGTCTGCTTCGATTCGAAGGATTTGTGTCAAGTAAATATAATAATAACCAGAAAGCACCAAAAACAATATAAAAAAGCATCTATATAACATAATACTTATCATAAATTTGCACCTAAATAAAATATAACACAAAACAAAACAAACACACCGAAAAAAACAACACTAAAATCTCTACACAAAACATTGCTTGCGAAAAACCTCAACAAAATGATACATTTAGAAGACTTCCGCACTTTCATCAACGCTACAGGAAACAACCCGGGGGATAAACAAAAAGGGTACTGTTTTTGCAAGCCCTTCCTTATTAATGTAATAACTGACACTTTGTTTTATGACAGTTCTTACTTTGCTGCTTTTGCTAGTTTGTTCTTGCTAGCCGACAATAATTCCTTCCGACCCCGCAAAGATGCTGTGTGAATATTAAATTACGAAGAAACATTAAGTATTTAATGACTTTAAAGCCTCTGAAGCGTAGTTAACACCAGGTTTAAAAGGTATCAGATCGTTTGATGGTGCTTCAATGGCCATCAGAGACAGGTGGTTCTTAAAAGGTTTTCAGAAAGATGCAGCATGAAATAGAAATGACCACTGATGATAAAGTATTATTTAATTATGCAAAGATAACTTTTTAAAATTTGGACATTAAATAAATAAATATCGCGGGACAAATTACACGGCGACATCTAGTCCCAAACTAAGCAAAGCTTGTGCTATGGGAACTAGATAACTGATATATGTACCTACTTATATGCATTTCTTTTGTAAATACATACCTACATATAACACAGAGAAAACACCCTGACCAACACAAACAGACCTGCACACAATTTTTTTGTCTTGGGTGGGGATCGAACCCGCGACCCCGGAATCAAAGCGGCCATTGTTAACCATTCGATCACCGAGCTCGTCGAAAAAATTGTGTGTAATATATTTATTACTATCATGAAAATGGTATATCACTAATATTTCAAATAAATGTAATAAATTTAATGTCACGTATAGAAAATCCGGCACGTGCTATCTAAAATTTCGCTCCAATCACAGAAAGAACTATTGTCTAGGTCGGATAACGCTCCAACGTTCCAAGCGAACAGGAATTTCCAATAATACCCGCCAAACCAATAAAAATTATAATCCACATCGGCATAAAAAGAATAAAGCTATCCGTATTGTAAGGGGTAGTAAGGTACAAAATTGTGTGCAACATTGTTTGCAGAGGTGAATGAATAAGTTTGTCAGGAGAATCGCGATGCTATAAAGGTAAATTTGAAACAGTTTCCAAAGCAGCATTCTTACAGGCATTACTTTGCTAAGCGAGCTTAAGTCGAATGCAGTGAAATAAAATTGCTTCTAGATTATTATATATTTTCTCTACACTATTACCACTCAAATATACAATGGAATGAAACACTTGTTTTTTCTAAATATGCATTCTTTATTTCTATTTTAGAAAACAATGGAAATCGCGTGGTATCGTTATACTATGACGAGTGGTAGATAAGCATACGGCCCGCCTGTTGTGAAGCGGTTACTATAGCCATATTAACGATCGCAACATGAACAATCGCTCGCGCGACGCCACTCACTGTGCCAACACAGCCACTGCTTCATTTCTGGTGAGTGAGGACACACTCGCATGAACAACAACAGTCCAGGGAATTGTTATTTGCTTGCGGTATTCTGTGAGGTGGAGGTACTTCCCCAGTCGGGCAGTTTACATATACGCCGTACCCCTACTCTTTTATCTGGGTAGGGTACGGCGTTTGCTAGTAGGCAGAATGCACCACGTGCAGGTGAGGTTGGCTTTGGCTCTAAAGATCGTGATTCGCCGCTTGCACCCCAAAACTATTATTATATAGTATTAATACATTATCGATTATTTTCGACTAATAAGTGTATTATTTTAAAGTTACAAACTACAAGGTTAGTTTTGGGCTTTATTCTGCATAAACATTAAATATAAAACTAGGACTAAACGTGGACGTGGATGGTATCATGCATAACTACATATTCAGTCCACTTTTTTATTAATTAAAGTTTGAAATCACTCGAAGTCAGCAGTTTAAACAAATTGCCTCAACTGTCCAAAAGAAGAGCATTACTTTTGGGTAATGAGAAACCAGTGGTTTTGCCCCAAAAATTAAGAAAGATTCCGTATATCTAGTTGATCTATAGTTTAATTACCTACTGATAACAGAGATAATTCTCTTCAATTAGTCGCAAGGGCTTTCGTATTCTTTTAAGTCTATTGAAGTAAGCAATTCATTATTTCAAAATGAACACAGCCTAAATAAATTGATTTCATTAACAAACTTGTATTTTAAATATTTCTACTTTTTAAGATTATTTACCCTCTCTCATAATATACGTAACCGTACTTCCGTAGTTAGTTTGGAAGATGTTGTTATAACATGATTGCATTGAAAGAGAGTCATTAACCTACTTCTTTGTGAAGTTATATTTAGTCCAGTCATTCAGTGTCGACTCAGTGCTATCAGTTCATTGAACTAGCATGTAGCTATTATACACATAACATACTTTTTTTGCATACTTTTACACAGCCTATCACAAATCATTTCCTTTTCTGCAAAATATTATTTGTTTCTGATGTCGTTATGCCGATGATAGAAAAAAAAAAAGATTATCATGTATATATGTAATAGCTGATTTTGACCAACTTGTCTGAATATTATAAATATTTTAAAAATGGAAAAATTCACCTAGGCGGGGATGGTGATTATTTTTAAAATATTTATAAGAAAAATATTTATATATTTTTTAAATTAATTTTAAAAAAATAATTAAAAAGATATTCCCTAGAAATAGAACATTTTTTTTTATACTACGTCAGGTGGCAGACAAACATATGGCCCACCTGATGTGAAGCGGTTACCGAAGCAATAGTAACGCTTGTTGAAGCGTTAAGGCTGAAGGATCGCTCGCGCGCCTCCACCCCCGCTGTTACCTCTAAGTACGCCAAACTAATGAAGTTTTTAGGTATCATAATGCAAAAGGATGTGATTGGGTGTAAGTGATTCATGATTCATACATTTTGACTTTCATGTTAATGACATGACAAATTTAGAAAGTGACGGATAAACTAAATTAAATGGTGATTACAATTAATCGGTCATTTAATCGATCTCATAGTTGACACGCCGTGGATTTTGTTGAGAAGCTAATCGTCGAAAGATACGTTCACATGGCGATACAATTTTGCAGACACAGCCTTACCGCCTATGCTGAAGTCGATTACGATCAAGTTTTTTGATTCCAAAAATCTAACTTCACGTTATATTAGTGCTAACAGTAATAAGCTTGGCCGGTAGAGACGGAGGTGTACTATCGATTAAGCTGAAGATATTTAATACAAATTTAAACTTAGGTCTGATATTCGCAATTAAAAAAACTCAATGGGAATCGACTTCAGGCTTAATGGTTGTTTTTGTAAATACAAAAGAAGAAGAAGATACGGTCATCGACGCCAGGCGTAGACTTAATTCGACCAGGTAGGACATCATCATCATCAGGTCATTTTAGTCTCCAGTACAGGAGCACGACCCTCTCTCGTCCGTGCTAGACAGAAGGAGGATTTGACCTACACTCCCCACGCTGGCCAAACGGGTTGGGGAGGCCTGATCGATGTTTGATAATGTATTTCCCTTAGTCGCCTAAGTGACATCCACGACATCCATCTTCCGACATCCACGGGAAGAGACGGAGCGATTTTATTCTAGTCTGCCGGAAACCACACGGCCACAAGTAGGACATACAATCCGAATATCACTCGCCACCATCTAAACAGACCCGCAAAAAAGCAGGTTCGGCGTCGTGTGAATGTTCCGTAAGATTGCGGGCACCCATCCATCAATCAGGATCTGTCAGGAGAGAGCTGAGACTAATTTGCTCGTTTGTTTCGCCACTAAGCCCTGCCGGCTTTGGGACCCTGATAGATGTTTGATTAGGAGCCTTTACATACTCTGAATATAATTAGTTTTGTTTGTAGAAGAATTTTGGTACGAGGGAAGGCATATGTATGGAGGATTATGGATAATGCGTTAAAAGAGATCAAGCAAATTATATTTTTTTTTATAATTCTAGACGAATTACACACGGCCCAAACGTGCCCAAACTAAGCAAAGCTTGTTCTATGGGTACCTACTAGATAATCAACATAATACTTAAATGAGTTTTTTTTTGTAAATACAATTTTGGGGTGTAAGTGGTTCATCAACATATTTGAACCAAAGCCAACTTCACCTGCACGCGGTGTACCCTGCTGACTGACAAACGAAGCTCTGGCGAAAAGAGAGGTATGGAGCATGGGGAATGTACCTCCACCTCACAGAATACCGCAGCCAAATAGCGGTTCCCTTGAGGGCGAGGACTGTTGTGTTCCTGCGAGTGAGTGAGGTCACCAGAAAGGAAGGAGATGCTGCGATGGCAACGGGGGTGGTGGCGCGCGATCGATATTTTATGTTACGAGCGTTAATATGGCTACAGTAACCGCTTCCCATCAGGCAGGTCGTATGCTTGTCTGCCACCGACGTAGTATAATTCGACTTCCACAACAGATATAAGTAAGTATTACGAGTATGTACTGAGTTGCGGTAAAGGTAGAACGAGTTCGTAACAGTATAAACAGCATAGGTATTCCGTCTTATCTTTAACATAAAGAAAAATCAAACATATAACTCACACGTCCATGTATACTAAACAAGCGTAAGTACTCTAATAAAACAACACAGAAGTAAGTTTATAACCGCAGGGAATCCCTGAGACTGCAAACATCAACACAGGGTTGCAACACATAAAATAGTTACATCCGTACGAGAAGGGAATACCAACCGAGTGTACTCGTACAGATTTTAAACCATCCGACACGACTCGTAAATATTCCTAACTTTGAGTTTAGTTACCTTTAATAACGTAGTTAAGTTCTTAAATACATACTTAATATTATACGCTCCTGTCTGTTGTGGTACTTCTGCATGTATCTACCTATTTATCTACCAAACACGTTTAAAATCAATGCTTCATGTACAAAAATGCATCATCAGCCCATACCGATTCCACTCCTAGATATTTAATATCTTTTACCATCTGCAATACCATTTATAAAGATCAATTATCAATTATGTAACTTTTATTTAGTAGATATGTAGTAGATAATATTAAATAATGAAAAATAAGTAGGTATGTGGTTTATAAGTGCATTTATACTTAGAGCTTATATTGTTTTCTACAGTATTACTTGAAATTTATTCACGCAGACTCTACTAAACGCTAATTACAGTGTCCTACAGCTGAATGTTCGCTGAAACTAATCTATATTAGAGATAAGCACGCCTTTTCATACTACTTACGGACAGTTTGTTACTTTTTATCGTGTGCAATAACGAGTATAAAAGAGTGGCAATAAAGACTACATGCAACCACCTCTGAACTTTATTGAAGTCATCCAGTCTTTACACTATTTACAGAGAGAGAAGACACAATGCTTCGTCCTCCTAACTGTGGCATTCACATTGTCCTCCCTCATCTGCAGTCATTAAATACGATATGAAAGATGTAGCCAGATTATTGCCACATTAATTTGCTGGTATTGAGATCTATCTGACAATGAATGAGTGCGCAAATTCAAATCCTCTAAAAACAAATAAATATTTCTGGATAATTTACACAGCGCCATCTAGTCCCAAATTAAGCGCAAAGCTATTTTCCGGCAGGTATCAAACATTTCTTTGTTACTGTTAATATGTCTGCCTATCTGTTTGTAAAATGTAATGTTTTTTCAATATAATGTTTTTTCTACTTCTTTTTTTTTATTTAATAAATTGCTATTGTCGGATTCTAATCGTCCAGCCGTCGGATCGGAGCACTAAAGTGGAGCTTGATATCGAAACTCTATTTACTCGAATGTAGTCTCACCCTTTTGATGCAGATCGATGACATCGATGCGATGTTGCGATGGTGTCAGTATCGCAGGGATCACGTTGTAAAACTGGGAACTACGTAAGACGGTAGTTTTAACTTTGGGTGTGTTTTTATAGATATCGCAACACATCCGACGACGCATACTGATAGTAGTGCATGAAGTGAAAGCGTATCCGATATTTGGCTGCTTTGTTTTTCTTCTTTCTGTTTATTTGTTTCAAATTTTTATTTCTGCTAATATATTTAAAGATTTTCAAAATTACAAATTGACTAGCTTGCACCCGCCGCAACACAAACATTTATTATACATTTATTTATACAACAATTTATATAAATACTTCAGGCGTTTAGAAATTATGGTGATTCTGCCAACTCATAGAAACACGCATAAGAAGTTGCTGCGTCGGCAGCGGGGGTGGCAGCTATGGTAATCGATTTACATCAGGCAGGCCGTATGTTTTTTTGCCACCCGACGTAGTATAAAAAACATAACATACTTCAAATCGTTTTATAAATAACGGAGTAATGAAATAACAAACCTAACAATGGGTAGATACAGGTGATGATGATGATGAAAAAATATGGAACCAATCTGGAAGTATACTCTTTCAAATAAAAAAGTTTTTTTTTTTCAAATCTGTTTATAAATCACGGAGTAATTAAATAACAAACATAAAAAAAAATACAGCCGAATTGAGAACCTCCTCCTTTTTTTGAAGTCGGTTAAAAATCTGAGTACAAACTTTTATTACTGTTTTATTACGTACATGTAGTTCGGTATAGAGAGAGAAGGTTGGGCAATCTATTTAATTATTAAAATATAAAAAAAAATCTTTGCTAAACTAGATCGTAATAGTATTTAGAAAGTAAGCTAGTCATTAACCTACTCTGAAATAAATAAATATACCTAAGTATTCCTGGACAAATTATACACTGCCATCTAGCCCCAAACTAAGCAAAGCTTTTACTATGGGTACTAGATAACTGATATTATACTTAATTACGTTTTTTTTTATTTTGTAAATACATATAATACATAGAAAATACCCAGACTAAGACAAACAGACATGTTCATTTCATGCACACTAATATTTGTCTTGTGCGGGGACCAAACCCGCGACATCGGAATCAAAGTGGCCATTGCTAACCATTCGACCACAGCGCTCTTCAAAAATATATATACATAATAGGTACCATAATTCAAAATTAAAATATGTACAGAGGCATTTTCATTTAATAGTAGGTACCTACCTACATTATTTTATTTCAACATTTATGAAACAGATAATAATAATTCAGAATGCTCATCAGTAGTACAATCACGGAACACTCGGAGAAACTTGACGAAGGCTTTTCGGCAAGGGAACTTCCCTAAAACCGTCGTCCCGCCCATACAAACGACGGTAAATGGCCTGGCAAATGTTAAAGGGAATTATAACTTACTGAAAAGAATTCCCTCTTGTAAGGATATTTCGCTAAAATGTTTTGCTGTTATAACGTGTGTTCGTGAGTTAACTGAATTGTCACATTTTTAACCGACTCCGAAAAAGAGTTCTCAATATTTGAATAACATTTTTTTCGGTTTGATATGTCTCAATAATATAATCATTGGTGAAAGAATTACTTCGATAGCACAAAAATCTTTCGAAATATGTTAATTTCGACGGGCTCGGTGGTCGAATGGTTAGCAATGGCCAGTTTGACACCGAGGTCGCGGGTTCTTTTCCCGCACAAGACAAACATTTGTGTGCATGAACATGTCTGCTTGTCTCGGTCTGGGTGTTTTCTATGTATTATAAGTATGCATTTACAAAAAAATATATATTTAAGTACATTTATCAGTTGTCTAGTACCCATAACACAAGCTTTGTGCTTCATTTGGGACTAAATGGCGCTGTGTAAAATTGTCATGAAATATTTATTTATATATAAAAAAAAATTGAAAATCACAACACTCACACACTGAGTTATGACGTCACAGGTTAGTATTCATCAAATCAGAAATTTGTACGACAGCTATGTCAAATATTACGTTTATGTAATTAGTATCGTAATAAAAGTTATAGAATTTTTCTTTGCTTCTCCAATGGAAATATTATTTTTTAATAATTTCATACTTTTAAAATTGACTTTTCCGCCAAACCGTTGATCGAACCCTAAAATAAGTCGGACTGAAGATATTAGAATGAAAGTTTGCAGATTCAGTTTTGTGTATTTTACGATATTGTTAAATAATTTATACAATTTTTGAATATATAAAGTCAAATAGCCTATTCGACTGATTTTTTTTTTAATGTTTGTTGCTTCATATCTCCGACATTTTTAAAGCCATTTGAAAAAACTTTTTTTATTTGAAAGAGTATGCTTCCAGGTTCGTCCCATTTTTTTCATAATATGTATCATAAAATTCAATTCTGATAGTGGGGTTCATGAAGATTTTTTTAACTTTTTAGTGCTGCTTGCGATTGTAGAGTACAATCTCTTTTTAGTCGGTTTTTATTTTCGCATAAATATTATTGAAGATTTTTTTTTTGTATTATTAAATTTATGAATTTCGTAGTGATTACTTTCTGGATTAGATAAATTTAGTAACATTGGTTATGTTACCGAGCTTAATCGAGGAGCTCGTCGACATCGCGTGTCAGTCTAAGCGATAAAGCAAGTTAAGCAACGTCGACCGAAGACTGTCTACGGATCGATATATTTATTTCGACCCCTCGTCACGTTAAGCCGTTGGTCCCGGCTGTTAGTATTAGATGGCAGTCGTTAAGTCAATGGCGTTTAAGCGGCTTAGAAACTCTGGCCTCCGCCAACTCGCAGTTGAGCAGCGTGGTGAAGTACGCTCTAAACCTTGTTTCTATTGAGGGGAGACACGTATTCCAGCAATGTGATGAATATGGGTAATACAGTACCTAGCTAAAACCATAGACTACATAAATATTCGAGCAGCAATGGAAATGTATCGACCGCACCAATTGGCTATGATGAAACGACTGTGTATCAGATACTACGTCGTGTACAAATATTATTTTAAAAGTTTTAATGCACTTTACATTTTTTTTCATGAATATGTACTTATTGCAAAAAAAAAAATGGAAATCTTTCTGGCCATGCCAGGTAGAAAGAAACACATGGAGATAACCACAGCGAAACCAACTACTAACTATAGCGAAACCAAAATGGAAGTATGTCGAAAGTTTCCGGCATTTCGGTTCAGTGTTGTTTTAAGTCTAGATAACAGTAATTATAAGTAAAACTTTATTACCGTCATTTCTCTTACTAATAATGTCAGAAATAAGAGGAAAATGCTACCAAAAATATCGATAATATACCGTTAAAATGTTTTACGATTGTTTTGCTCTATTACAGATGATAAAAGGAGAATATTTCTATCCAAACAATGGGAATATCACATTCGCAGTCGCAAGCATCCTGCTTCATTCTCCATCATCAATCATAGTAACGACCTTTTCTCTGAAACATCTCACACTTTTTTCCTTGTTCAAATGATGATGATTCTTGTTTGGTGTCCTACTGAGAATTATTAAAACATATTTAGAGTTCTTTTTTGTCAAAGTTGCTAACAGTAACTCCTTCCGGTTGACCATGCTAACTGTCTTCTATTTGAAACACTGTTATTTCAGAGGACCCCGTTGGTCGAATGGCTAGCAATGGCTACTCCACTTTGACTCCGAGGTCGCGGGTTCGATCCCCGCACAAGAGAAACATTTATCTGCATGAACATGTTTGTCTTCTTGGCTTGGGTGTTTTCTATGTATTATGTGTTTACAATGTATGAATTTACAAAAAATATATATTAAGTATATTTATTGGTACTCATAATATGTACGCCTTGCTTAGTTTGGGACTAGATGGCGCTGTATAATTTGTCCTGGAATATTTATTTATTTCTAATACATATTTATTTGAATAACAGAAGAAATACGAAGTTTTTGATTATAGCTTGGTATGTTTTATGTTATACCACGAGGAGTGCCGAACAGATATACGGCCTGATGTAAAGCATTTACCGTAACCCATAGATGGTTACAACACGGGGAGTATTGCTTTCGCGATGGTGTGACGTTTGGTGACCTCACTTACTCGCAGGAACTCAACAATACTCATGGGTATTGTTATTTGGCTACGGTTGTCAGTAAAGTAGATATAATTCTCCAATCAGCGGTCGATATGCCCTGCTTCTTTCGCCAGATCCTCGTTACTAGTCGGCAGAGTGTTTGCAAAAATGTCATGTTCTCACAATCTTCGTCGTGGGAGCATAACTCCCACAAGGAGCATATGAAATTTATCAGTGTCATATGCTCTCACAAGGAAAATTTTATAGGAATAAAATACGAGGTTTCTTTTGATCCCTCTAAGCTTACGAAGCATATTATTATGAAACTCACAAGGTTCGTATTATGCTCCATGTGGGAACAGGCCATATAAATGGTGAGCCATTACACCGCCTTAATTATTCTTGAAATATAATTTATAACAATAAATAAATAAATAATAAATAAATATTGTCAGACAAATTACACAGCGCCATCTAACCCCAAAGTAAGCGAAGCTTGTGTTAAGGGTACTAGACAACTGATAAACATACGTAAAAAATGGGATACGGGTCTCCTCTAAATCGAAGGGATTTTGAGTACACTCCACCACGTTGCTCATCTGCGAGTTGGCGGAGGCCAGTTTTCAAGCCGCCTGAAAGCCACTGACTTGGCTTAAAGATTGACATTATTCAAGTGTGTTGATAAGTCATTTTCAAAAGTTACAAATGCACTAACACGGCAACATATACTAGTAGTAAATAACGTTTTGTTTTAGGATGTTGGTCAATAAATAAATAAATATTGTCAGACAAATTACACAGCGCCATCTAGCCCTAAAGTAAGCGAAGCTTGTGTTATGGGTACTAGACAACTGATAAACATACGTAAATACATTATTTTTTTGTAAATACATACTTATGATACATAGAAAACACCCTGACTAAGACAACAGACATGTTCATGCACACAAATGTTTTTCCTATGTGGGAATCGAACCCACGAGCGTTGGTGTCGAAGCCGCGTCATTAACCGCTACGCCACCGAGCTCGTCAAAACACACATTTTTTTATTATTTTGCCGTCAGTGCAATAAACCCAAACAAAGTAATAAAACATAATAGTTATAGAAACAAAACATATGACTGACTGACAGTAAGAATGAACATCAAAGGCGTTCCATAATCAAAAGTGACACATTTATAATTATAGGAACATAACACCCCCGACACACGATGCTAGAGGTGTGGACATAATTTATTAAAATTATTTTAATGCCTTTCAGAGAACTAAAAAATAACTAAATATTGGTGAAATGGAGCGGCAAATGTCGGAAATGTAATTTATGGCTACAGTTTAGTACACGGAAGGTGACAGAAATGTTCTTCATAATTGTTTTCTTTTACTTTTCTTACTGATTAATAGACAAATTGTTGACCATTAATAAAAGCTGTATGTTTATCAAGAACAATTGATAAATAAAAATTAAAACGTTTATTTTTGATTGACAATAATCTACACTACTATTATAAAGAGGAAAGATTTGTATATTTGTGTGTGTGTATGTTTGTAATGAATTAACTCAAAAACTATTATGCCGATTACAAAAATTCTTTCACCATTGGAAAGCTATATACACCCTGAGTAACATAGCCTATATTTATTGCTAAATAAAAGGTAAAAATATAAAAAAAAATCTTATGTCCGCCTCTTATGTGCGAAGCCGTGACGGGCCGCTAGTTTACAATAAAAGGAATGATAAAAGGCTTGTTGCTTGTATCCTTCCAAGTCTCAAACTGAGTCCAGTCTTTTAGGTCGTAAAATTTGTTTCATTTTAAATAACTCGTTATCTGAAAGTAAAACATACTCAATTGTTATCTGAAATTAGCTTAAGTATTTTAAAACCATTTCGAAATTGGTTGATTGGATAAAATCGTTTATAATTGCGTAATAGAGAGGTTTTATACTTGCAACATTAAAAAAAATCCATAACTCGTAAACGAAGAAGACAGATGATGAAGAAGATCATGGCAGAAAAATACCACGTTTGTTATTCCCGTATGTTGCGAAGATTTGATCACGAATTTGGTTGTCAAAATCTGCCATTTTAATACATTCAGCTGATGACGTTGTAGTAAAGATCATACGTTGCGTTTTAATACCATGTTACCATAATGACATTATTTTGGGGAGTAAATGGTTCATTGACAACTTTGAACCAAAGTCAACTTCACCTGCACGCGGTACACCCTGCTGACTGACAAACGAAGCTCTGGCGAAAAGAGAGGTAGGAAGCGTAATTGTAAGCTACCCGACTGGGGAATGTACCTCCACCTCACAGAATACCGCAGCCAAATAACAATTCCCTTGAGGGTTGTTGTGTTCCTGCGAGTGAGTGAGGTCACCAGAAAGGAAGGAGATGCTGCGTTGACAGCGGGGGTGGCGGCGCGCGAGCGATATTTTATGTTGCAAGCGTTAATATGGCAACGATAACCGCTTCACATCAAGCGCGCCGTATGCTTGTATGCCACTCGACGTTGTATAAAAAAAAAACAAAAAATAAATAAAAAAAAAACATTGTTTGGAATGGTTCTTGAACAAAGGTTGAATAAAGGTTTATATCAATAAAAAAATCAAATACTTATAGTATTTGATAAAATTAAATTATAATTTAAATTATGTATTATGTTGTTTTGGTGAATATTGTAATGAAAAGCAAGTAATTGTCCGTTTTTAGTATAGTAATAAATAATAATAATGGTAATATATATGGTAATATAATAATAATAATATTAGTATATCTTTTTAATCACGGGTCAAGCCCGGTCATTTGATAGGCATGCGCGGGGATATGGATCCAACGCGTAGAGGCCCCTTTGAGAAGTTTGATGTAATGTTGTACGCCCGCCGTGACCCGCTCCAGGATATGTCAATGGAACGACACACCCATGAGCAGGTCTCGGCAGGCGTTGAGACTATTGCGAAGTGTGATGGAAAATAAATGGGCTATGGAGATGAGATCTGGGTGAACTTAATACCGGGCTATTTCAGAAGAGGAACGGACGCCTGCCATAACTGCTTTTATTGCTAGTTATTTGCGGCAGGCGGTGGCTTGCCACTCACTAGATGGGCCCCCGAAATGCCAGGAAAACGGCCGAGGGCAACACCGGTGTGAGTGACTCAGGGATGTCGAGAGGTGTGCTGCGCTTTCTCCGAAGTTACTCGCGGCGTGATGCCCTTTAACACTTCCACCCCTGGAGCATATAGCTCTAGCGGCTCCTCTCTGGACGGCCAATGAAGGCAAGCCAGAGCTGAGAGTCCTGCGGGCCTTCTTGTGTTTACACTCCGACCGATGAAGACACGCCGGAGACGAAGGCCCTGACCGACTCTCTGGAGACTCGGGTCCGTGGTGTCGCTACTCACACAACAGCTCGCCACACAAGCTGCCCTGCGGATTTATGTATATTAGTATATTATTATTATTATATTACCTGCGGATGATTTGCCATTGAAGTGCTAATGAACATTGGAACAACAAAGTACACAAAATGACAGACAAACATGAATATTCATTTAGTTAATAACTAAAATAATGTCCATAGAACACCCAATACCTTTTAGAGAGAAACTTAAGAAGTTAGCTAATTAACTACAAAATGACTTTTAATTACTAGATACTTGGCTACAAAATGATACTAATTAAAATTTGTTATCCATGCGTCTCTGTGTGGAACAAGTTTGGTTATCTACGATCGACTATTATGTTAAAGTAACTTAATATTATGTACAGGTTTTGTGACATTTACTGACCCATACCATATCATTTTTTTTTTCTAACTTGCACAAATTATAAGTTGTAGTGTAAGGAATAGAGATAATAGCAAGAGTAACATTAAAACGGAGAGAAGATAGACAGGTCAATCTTTTTTCTTTTTATACTACGTCGGGGGATGACAGAAAAGCATGATGTGAAGCGGTTACCGTAGCCATATTAACGCTCGCAACATAAGAATTACAATACGCTTAATTGAGAAGGAGTTAATAGTAAAGTGATTAACGGCATGTATTTGCTAAAATTATTCTACTAAAACCATATTTATTATTAAAAGGCAATAATATCTACTATGTATAATTATAAAATTTCCATAAACAACAGCCAATTAAGCGTAATTTGAGTTCGCTGAAAATTGCGAGCACAGCCTCAGGGGAAATTTTTCATTGGAATAGAAGCGGACAAAAACTCTGGAGGGCATTAATCAAGGTAGGAAGAGGGAAATTAGACCGGTACCGTGCCGTCACTCCCGCTGTAGCGGATTTTTTTTTATCATTCAACTCCCTGGGTATCTTGCTTTTGGCGTTCTTTACGAAATTAGGTAAAACGGCATCGTTTGGTAAATTGGCATCGCCTATCTACCACAAGCTTCCGGAATAAAGTAAGACTGATTAGATCTTACAATTGAAATTTAACACAACTAAAATTTAAATTTGCATATTTTGTGGTCTCTATACACAACCGGCTTACCGGCTTGAAAACGGCGATCGTAGCTATCCTGCAGCGAAGCAGCATAGAGAATACGCTAAATAACTTAAATTATAATAAAGAAAAACAAATAACGTCAAAAATGATACATTTTTTATTAACTGGCTTGTCACTTTAATGTATAGTGGAGCATCCACGTTGTAGTTTGTTTCCAAGTGTTATTCACGAGCTCGGTGGCGTAGCGGTCAATGACGACTTCGACACCAACGCTCGTGGTTCGATTCTCACACAGGACAAACATTTGAACATGTCTGTTTGTCTTGGTCTGGGTGTTTTCTATGTATCATTAAAGTATGTATTTACAAAAAATAATGTATTTACGTATGATTATCAGTTGTCTAGTACCCATAACACAAGCTTCGCTTACTTTGGGGATAATATTTATTTATTTATTTGCCAACATCCGAAAAGAAAACGTTATTTACTACTAGTATATGTTGCCATGTTAGTGCATTTGTAACTTTTGAAAACGACTTATCGACACACTTGAATAATGACAGTCTTCAAGCCAAGTCAGTGGCCTTCAGGCGGCTTGAAAACTGGCCTCCGCCAACTCGCAGATGAGCAACGTGGTGGAGTGGACTCAAAATCCCTTCGATTGAGGGGAGACCCGTATCCCAACAGTAAGATGAATGTAGGTTGATGGCGAAATGCAATAGCTACGAAAGATATTTCACAGAAATACATAGAAACTTGCCTAGTACCGCCTGAAATTGTCTACGGAATAATACCTTAAGGCCTCTCAAATTACTGTGCTATTGTTCAATGAATTCATAAGTAAGTAATATAATACCATTGCTATCAGCAGTCTGAATATTATTATTCTATGCACGAAGCTTATAATATTGCAATTCTAGAAACAAGAAAGTGAGTACATATTGTTAGAATATGAGCAGTGTTAGCTCTACCCGTAATACTGTCGCATACAAAACCTCACGAAGGGGAAGTAGTTTTATAACCCCGGCACCCCTGGCTGCAGTAAGTCTGGGTTGATTCCTTGATAACGTAGTATACGCAAATATTTCAAATTCTTCATTTCATTTATTCTTTCATTACATACATTACATTCATACACTCTTCACTACATTCATTTAATAAATTAAGAGATGCGTTAGCAGTGGGAGTGGTACACGCTGGAAATAATCGAGTATTATTCCCGTGCTGGATGGGCACGATACTCGATTATTTCCAGCGTCTATAAACCACGATTACGGCTTTACATCAAGCGGGCTTCATGCTTGTTTGGCATAGTATAGAAAATAACATATGTGTTGACGATTTTGCTGATATTATACGTAATGCTAAACTAAAGTTTGCTCGCTGCATTGACCATGACAACTGGAACTCTCCATGATGTAGAGCCCTTTAAAAACTAAGGTCATGATTGACTTATTATCAATTGCAAGGTTACTAACTATCCTCGCAATTTAAAAATAAATTCGCTAATTATTTCGTAATATAGAGAGTTACAAAAACGCATGTTTTGCAAAAGTCGCAAGACGAACTAATTAAATCTCTCCCAAAAGACAAAAATGCCACAGACCTTGAATGTAGACTTCAATTCCGCAAACAATTTATGGTAGGTGCACAGGCAAATAGAGCTGGGTTGGGCGCGAGAAAGAAAAGGGAAGACCAAGACATAGTAAAAACCTTTCTACAACAAGACGAAAATGACTGTTACAAAGTGTACGGTATGAATTTAGAAATGCAGAGTGGTTAACCATAGGCGAGTTTTGCATCCCGTTAGCTCTGAAGTGGCGCACCTTGCTATACGACTGGTCTCCTGCCTTATTAAAATTCTATCTTAATGCCTTTCAAATGACCCCCCCTGACCAGAGTAACTTAGTTAGGTGGGGAAAAGCCTCTGAAAAATGTTACTATACTTATGGAGAGGCGATATGTACAGCAAGGCACCTATTGGTGAATGCAAGGTGCTCCTTAATAGGGGTCATTACTCACATCGCCATGACAGAGTACTTCAAATCATACGTGAAGCCATAAGTCTTTCAATAGCTAGAGCCCAAAAAGGATTAACGACAAACAAAAGACAAATTAACTTTATAAAAGAAGGCTCAACGTCAAACTCCAAGAACAAGCCTTACTCAATCCTGAGTGCAGCACCTGACTGGACTATTTTAATGGACACGTATGAAAAGCACTATAAAATCCCAGAGGATGTGGGTGTTTCGACATCAAGACCGGACATTTTCCTTTTTTCCAGAGCTACAAAACGCATAGTACTTGTAGAGCTTACCGTACCCTGCGAAACTAACATACCCAAAGACCACGCGATAAAACAAAACAAATATTATGACCTCCTAAACGAATTAACAAAAAGCGGCTATGTAGTTAATCTATACGCTGTAGTAATACATATAATACACAGAAAACATACAGACCAAGATAAACAAATGTTTCTTGTGCGGGGTTAGAACCCGCGACCTCCGAGTCAAACTAGCCATTCCTCGCCCACCGCCCTCGTCAAATATATAATAAAACGAAATATCTTCTTATTTCACGTATACTTACAGCAATAAGAATGCACGGCTGTCTTGAGACGTCTCCCCCAGGTTGCAATTTTACGAGCGGCTGCCCCTAGCCTAGCCCTTGCACGCACCGATCCTTCCACGAATACAATCCCAGAAATTATGTAAGGGGTTGACCATTGTTTTCCAATTTTAGGACATCTTTCTTTATTCAGGAAAGGAGATTGATTTGTTCAATTCGGTTATTTTGCCATGAAAATGTAAAATAGTGATTACTTCACCATTTGAACCGTCCCAATCGATATTATGTATTTTATTTTTTTTATACTACGTCGGGTGGCAGACAAGCATACGGCCCGCCTGATGTGAAGCGGTTACCGTAGCAATATTAACGCTCGCAACATAAAATATCGCTCGCGCGCCGCCACCCCCGATGCCAACGCAGCATCTCCTTCCTTTCTGGTGACCTCACTCACTCGCAGGAATACAACAACCCTCAAGGGAATTGTTATTTGGCTGCGGTATTCTGTGAGGTGGAGGTACATTCCCCTGTCGGGTAACTTACAATTACGCTCCCTACCTCTCTTTTCGCCAGAGCTTCGTTTGTCAGCCTGCAGGGTGCACCGCGTGCAGGTGAAGTTGACTTTGGATCAAAGATGTTGATGAACCACTTACACCCCAAAAATGTATATTTGAGACTACTTATTTTTATTATTATTTTTCTTTTTACATGAATTTTCCTGTACTACTACTACTACCACTACAAAATTACTAGGATCTGAGAAATAATATCTATTAATACTAATGTAAACTAACTTAAGGCTAACTTATACTAAGAAACTTAAAACTAAACATTTACCTACATAGTACCTTGTAGTTAGGTAAATTTAAATAAGTATAGATAAGATAGTAAATAAATATTGTCAGACAAATTACACAGCGCCATCTAGCCCCAAAGTAAGCGAAGCTTGTGTTATGGGTACGAGACAACTGATAAACATACATAGGTAAATACATTTTTTTTTTTTGTAAATACATACTTATGATACATAGAAAACACCCAGACTAAGACAAACAGACATGTTCATGCACACAAATGTTTGTCCTATGTGGAAATCGAACCCACGAGCGTTGGTGTCGAAGCTGCGTCATTGACCGCTACGCCACCGAGCTCGTCATAAAAAAGACTATTTTCTACAACTTCGTAAATGGTGGGAATTTTTCAAAATCCTGTCTTAACGGATGCCTAGGTCATAATAGCTACTTGTATGTATGTAACCCAAATAACAATTCTGTTAAAGGGTGTTTGGTTGTACGTGCAAGTGAGAGTCACAAAAAACCGGCCAATTGCGAGTCGGACTCGCGCACGAAGGGTTCCGTACCATTGTCTATAAAAAGGCAAAAAAATCACGTTTGTTGTATGGGAGCCCCCTTAAATATTTATTTTATTCTGTATTTTAGTATTTGTTGTTATAGCTGCCTTAGTAATAGGGTTCCTTTACCTTCCTTTTTAGGGTTCCTTACCCTTTGGGTACGGAACCCTAAAAAGGAAGGAATTGCTGTATTGGCGGCCGCGGCGTGGTGGAGTCTTGGGAGCAATACTTAATAGATGATAGGACCACTGCTTGACATTAGGCACTACATATTCCTTCCACCCAACACAGTATAAAAAAAACTATTGAAATGCGCTTATCATCAATACATCAATACATATAATAAAACAGTAGGAACCGCGTGTCTGTACATTTGATAAAATTAATAAAAAATGAGTGTGGGCGATAAAAAAAGGGTAACAGAACACAAAACAGATTTTTTTGATTTTTGTGTCTGTCTGTCTGTCTGTCTGTCTGTATGTATGTACTCGCTAATCTTTAAAACTACTGAACAGATTTTTACGCGGTTTTCATTAAAAGATTAAGGTCATCCCTGAGCAACATATAGGCTTTGTTTCATCGAAATCTGATGTCAGATTAAAAAGTTATCGTCATTTAAAGTTTAAAGAAAATTTTTCTTTATAGAAAATCACTCATCACAAAATCTAAGAAACTACAAGTGCTAGGAGTCTCAAATTTTGTATGGGGGTTACTTTCAGGACGTAGATGCTCACTAAGACGGGAATATGGAAAATTCAACTCCTAAGGGGGTGAAATGGGGGTCCAAAGTTTGTATGGGGAACCAAGATTAGTTGGACTATTTTATACGAAACTTTACACGAGATCTTCTGTAGATAAATGAGTAAACACGTGTTTCAGGATTTTTCAAAATTCAACCCCTAAAGGGGTGGAATGAGGTGCAAACGTCTGAAAATCGACATGGGTATTGTTTTTATGGTTTATCGGGTCGCTGATTCCGAAAACAACAGCTATTTTATAATCTAACATAATCGACGTGACACAAGAGCACTCCTGTGGGGGTGCGATGGGGTTGAAATGTTACAATATCAATATGGGTGTTGATTCTATGGTTTTCTAAAATGTCAATTACGAAAATGGCATCGATTTGAAAACTGGACACGAAATTTCCATCTCGGTATAAAAATTCAAGATTTGGAACACCTGATGCAAAACCATAATGGTTCAGCTAAACTATAAGAAATATAAAAATGACGCCTTAGCAAAAGTTGTTCAGCCTGATGAGTATAAATAGTTTAACAAAATATTGATTGTATTGTAAAAAAAATAACCACACGCAGTGCTACTTTTATTCTTACCTGCTACAAGTTAGACGCAATAGTCTTATTTATTATATATATATATATATATGTATATATATGTATATATATATATATATATATATATATATATATATATATATATATATATATATATATATATATATATATCAATACATATAATAAAACAGTAGGAACCGCGTGTCTGTACATTTGATAAAATTAATAAAAAATGAGTGTGGGCGTAAAAAAAAGGGTAACAGAACACAAAACAGATTTTTTTGATTTTTGTGTCTGTCTGTCTGTCTGTCTGTCTGTATGTACTCGCTAATCTTTAAAACTACTGAACAGATTTTTACGCGGTTTTCACTAAAAGATTAAGGTCATCCCTGAGCAACATATAGGCTTTGTTTCATCGAAATCTGATGTCAGATTAAAAAGTTATCGTCATTTAAAGTTTAAAGAAAATTTTTCTTTATAGAAAATCACTCATCACAAAATCTAAGAAACTACAAGTGCTAGGAGTCTCAAATTTTGTATGGGGGTTACTTTCAGGACGTAGATGCTCACTAAGACGGGAATATGGAAAATTCAACTCCTAAGGGGGTGAAATGGGGGTCCAAAGTTTGTATGGGGAACCAAGATTAGTTGGACTATTTTATTCGAAACTTTACACGAGATCTTCTGTAGATAAATGAGTAAACACGTGTTTCAGGATTTTTCAAAATTCAACCCCTAAAGGGGTGGAATGAGGTGCAAACGTCTGAAAATCGACATGGGTATTGTTTTTATGGTTTATCGAGTCGCTGATTCCGAAAACAACAGCTATTTTATAATCTAACATAATCGACGTGACACAAGAGCACTCCTGTGGGGGTGCGATGGGGTTGAAATGTTACAATATCAATATGGGTGTTGATTCTATGGTTTTCTAAAATGTCAATTACGAAAATGGCATCGATTTGAAAACTGGACACGAAATTTCCATCTCGGTATAAAAAATCAAGATTTGGAA